>JAQFYB010000732.1:0-45125 GCA_034694085.1 Pogonognathellus longicornis
AGTTAGTCCCCCTGTTATGATTCGGAGTTTTGCCATACACACTCTATCTACAAGGCATAATATAGAGGGTAAAACTCAAATTCATTACAAATCAATTGACGCAATTACAGTCTGATTTTGCAGGTATAAGCTTTTATTGTTTATAATCTTTGTATGATTGCAGCGATTTATCTTGACCGTAATCGTAATTACTATCATATACAAACAACTCTATACTCACATTGAGGTTGTATCGCAAAAACATATTCAATTAAATCTATGATTAATGTACTGTCTTACATGTAAGTGGCACACCAAGATATTATAGGTGACATTTTGGACCACTATATGTACATCTACTGTCGTCCATATATTCTTTTGGCGACTGACATTTCTGATTATTCTCCTATTTCTTTGCCATATCCTTTTTAATGTACATAAATTGACACCAATTGAGATGATTGTAATATTGTAATTGTCAAGTGTATACAAAAAACATAAATAATACAATGAAATATAATATAAATTATACTGAGAAAAAATAAACAATGATTTTATCGAAATGTGAAATAATGTCCCATTTATCATTATATCATGTTAATTTGCATCAGGAGAACTATGATATTTTGTTACGATTTATCAATGAAATCGTCAATACTAACTGTTAGCAAACTAGAATGTAAATTTCATGAAAAATTGTCAGTATTAAAGTTAGGTTTTGGTAAACCTGATACATGTCGGTATATAAGGTTAAAATTGCCGGTGTGTACTGTTAGGATTCGTTAGAGTGTAGGTACTCATTAAGTATGTTTTTGAATTTCATGCGTTTCAGCTTGATTTAAAACACATTTTATAAATATTTGCATTGCACCACGTTAAATGAACGGAGAATCTATAAACGACCATGATTGAATGAAGACATTTCTCTAAAACTGCTCTATTGATGTAGTATCTGTATAAAACAAAATCATTGTCTCAACCGTTTCAGTTCAATTCGGAAGTACGGAAGTACTGTTTTAGTATCCCTTCATTAAAGAAGTACTTAATGCAGAAGTAATTTAAACGATTGGTTAGCCTTCGTTATTCTATCGATTTCCACCACATCACAAAACTGAAAGTTTTAAGGCCATACATTTATGATCATCATGCACACTAAATAATTTACAGGGAATTTAAACAACCTTATGTTAAATTATTGCATACGGAACTAAAGGGCTTATTTGACAACTGTCTGTATGTAGTTGAAAAAGCCGAATTTTCAAAGTTGTGTAATGTTTACCACTTGTAGATCGAAGCAGCCTTTTAAATCAAAAGTTGAGTAAATCTTACCCAAATATTAGTAGTCAATGTTTACTCGTCTTATGCAGTACACAACGTTGCGGAAGTTAAGGAAGGTATGAAAATGATAATGAAATCATAGTGTGTGGTTTCTTAGTGCATATACCACACACTAAGAAATTTTCATTAAAATAAGCGCAAGCTTGAGTAAAATATATACATAATAACAATATATATAGAATCAACTCGTACTGTGATATTCTTTGGAACTTCCTATCGGAAAGGAAAATTGAATTGTATATGATTTTCCAACCTTTTAATTCACGTCTATGGCTCGGTAATAGGATCCAACAATTATCTTAAGATTACTTAAACGATGTGCAGACAATAAGGTGATCAAAGCAAGGCGTGCAGCCAGGATGCCCAGAAACCAATAAAGAATGCTACTCGTAGATTTTACAAATCAATGTATACTTATATGTTTATATTTTGTGTTTGTATTTACATAATATAACTTTTAGTAATATTTATCCAAACCACCCAAGATAGGCAAAGCACAAGGGTATAGATATTGCCAACCCTGTAAGAATGGTAAGTAAAGTTTTTTTTAAACTTAGAGGTCCAAATACTTACAGGATTACTAGAACACTAGACTGTTTCTCAACCCAATGTGTAGAATTCGATTTTTCATGAATTTGAAATTAATTCCATTTGAAAGACTCAAACCTTGGAAGCGTTTTTTATGTTTCACATTTTCTCGTAATCTGGTGGGGCAATGGGGAGCGCATTGACATGAGCTGATATTCATTTTTCAAAATTAATATTTTTGGGAACTTCTAACTTTGAATTTATTGAATTTATTTAGCCTAGCCTAACCAGCAAAATACAAATTCAAAACTGTATTGCCGGGAAAATTATTTGTATCATGTTGGATAAACAACCTCACAGGCAAATCTTAATATCTGTGCAAGTTTGAGCCCAATCGGTTGAAAAATGGCAGAGTTACAACATTCAGAAGTTTATAATGTCCACCCATCCCCTATCAGGGAAATTATATGAAAATGTTAAACATCGAAAACGTTTCCGAGTGTTGTCTGTCAAATGCAGTTGTTTTAATAATAATTATAAAAATCCTTGACACAATAGGTTGAGAAACATTCATACTTTTCACGCATGTGCCTAATATATTGACATTTTGTGCTCGATTATTGTTAAAAAAGTATTGATAACTTGTTGGGTTAAGGGAGACAATAAGACGTTGGTGTATAAATAATAGTGGCGTTGTGGGCTTCCATAAAAGTACATCTTCTATTTATTGTGGTTGAAGTAGGCTTGTAATATTCAAGGCAAAAAATTTTCCCAAGTCCGGACATTGTTGTATCTCTTCAGATGTGATCTAAATAGTTAGCAACATGATTATAAATCAATTTCTATTTGATTAATTACGTTTGCTTTTTTACCTAACAGTCATGGTGGCTTATAGGTTATCTGAGAACTCTGGAGAACATTTCCTACTTTTTCGGCTAACGGCTACCTTCTGGGGACTTAAATAAGTATTTTTATGTATCATGCCATAGCGGAGTCTATATTTCAAGTTCTATTTTGCTATTTGCTAGCATTTTTTCTTGAATGCTAAAGCAAGTTCTATTTTAGGGTTTTTTGGTATTATTGTGCTATTTTAATGATTTTTGGACTAGAAGTACAATATTTTGTGGACGCTTTTTGTTATCAAACTTGGACTGAAAAATATTTAAACTTCAAACTTGCGTCGAAAAAGCAATAAAATCCCAATATTTCAGAATTGTTTTGAACAATATAATTTTTGATGAAGAAATAGGAACGGCTAAGTGGAATAATATGGCTAATTTAGAGTTACAGATAAATACCAACGTTTGTAAACATTGCACATTAATAAAAATTTCGCCACAATTTTGATTACTTGTAATAAAATGCCTGATATTTCAATGATTTTAGTGCTATTTTTATTGTTATTTTTGCTAGTTTCTACTGTTATTTATACCCCTATTGAATATTATTTTGGTGCTTGCTATTCCTGTCTTTGCCCCATGTAATTGAATTCCGGCTTTCCATATTCATAGTCCTAATCCTAATCCCATTCGTACAAAATATACATACCTAGGTACTCTCTAGGTACTTTCATTAGAAAATGGTGATATAGGTAAAATATTCTCCATTATATTGACGGAAATAAGGAAATACAGGGAAATACAAGGAAAAATAAATATATGTGAAAGAGGAAAATTGGAAACTGCCGGTTGAGGAAATTATGTACCTCTTAATTTATAGAAAATGTCTGACATAAGGAATGATATGATTTCAAAGCATACTACATATTGACAAACGATCAAATAATAGGCAAAATAATAATCACTCACATATATAACAGCATGGCCCAACCGCGATACGATACGTAATTTCATCTGCAAAAATCCGACAGAAAAGCTTTCCGTATCTGCCACCTCTACATAAACTGTTTTCCTGTACACAAAAAACGTGGCAAGCAAATGAAACTTCAATTCTGGTAGACTTATAGGCAACTTTAGCCTACAATTTTTATATGTAGGTATACATATAAAAATACAGTATATAAGACACCTAGGAGGAATATGATATTTATTACCAAACCGATTAGAACATGAATCAACTCACCCAGTTGCAAGGAAGTCAATTTTGATGCCAGGGATGAAAAGATAGGGCACGGCACAGCCACGATAGATACCCACAACATTCTCCTCATTTTCATAAGTCGAAGTACTAACCGTTTGATACATTAAATGGGTTTCAGTAACATTCTTATCATGACTGCAATTTGATCGGTACATCTTTCTCAGATCAGTTCCACTTTTGTTGGGTTCCGTTTGCTGAGATTGGATTGCCTTGTTCAAAGAATCCATGCATTGATTAATCATATCACAAAAACGACTTGGATATTTCTCATTTTTCGTATCGCGGTATGGCTCCACTTTCCATCCTTGAGTTTCGTTCCTAAAGAGTTAATCAATTTAATATAATGCACAAATAAAATCGAAGTAAGTATTTAAGTGAAAATATTTTCATTTAATATTCAATAAATGAATATTAATTACCAGAAAGTAGTTGGGGTAACTTGTTGCAGGTTCACCTTTTGTTGAGGGGACAGCTTCCTCCAAAAATCGTTACATTCAATTTTCACCATCGCCAAGAATAAAGCGAATCGGATTTTCTGCCGACTAGTACATTTCACTGTAAAAGAAATAAAATATTAAAACGTTGATCATGAAAGTACAGAAATAAACGACAAATAAACAGTATAAACAACTGTGACAAAGATTTCCGTAAATTCAGAATAGTAGTCAAATTTTGGCAGTCAAATGATATAATAAAGAGACAAACGAGAAAAGAAATGTACAATACAAAGGAATTTAGGAATTGTCTAAACCAAAAACGCAGAAAATTTTCAATACTCAAACAAGCAATCAAAATAATTTTTCCAATAATCATAAATATATTAACTAAGAAGCTAGCATACAAAATAACTGTAAATGGTAATTATCATGATCAGATAGGTATTTTCGACCATTTCCTAAAACCAAATATACACTTTATTCATCTTGCCTTCAAAATTCGATTATAGATATTATATTGTTTTAAACTTTCAAAAATCGATTATACGCAATAGACAATTGCACAATGACCGTTATTTCAGTTACATTCGAATTTTTCGAATATTGGAGACAATTTCTTTTTGTTGCATTTAGGTGCATATAAGGCAAATGGCTAGCATACTTTTGTAATGAGACTTGAATTTTGTGTGTGTGTGAAAATGAACATTTTAATTATGAGTCGTATCCAATATTAAAGAGACTAATCGATTCGATATGAAAAAAATTGCACAATAGACAGGTACAATTCTAATTGGCGTATTTCAAGCTATTTTGAGTTTAAGAGTATATTTATAATAATATTTGGATGTCATTTCATTTTAAAAATTCGGAAATAGAAATTAGAGAAAAAAGATGGAAAAAGATGAAAGGATGCAGAAACAAATGTACCTTTCAAACAATTTGTAAACTGAAGACTTTGCAGGACTTTGTTGACAATCGAATGGGGGTAGTGATTCATGATTGCAAGAGCAAGAAGTGCTTCTACAGCAGCTGGAGTTTCTTCATAGAATTCCCCGTTGGAAAATCTCATCGAGAAATCCGCATCGTAAGCCTCTAGACTGATATCTTGATATCCGAGTACAGCAGCCGTCCATAGCCAGCGTGAAATATCTTTCAATCGGATTTTCTCCTTAAGATGAAAATCTGTCTCAGTCTTTTTCGTCATTCTTTTATGTTCTAACTTAGATTGTAAATGGCTATCGTATTTTGCTTCGGTTTTCGCTGACTCTCCAACCATCAATGTGTCTTTTACGAAATGCTCAGCGCGATTGAGGACAGAAACTAAGTCTGGATCTAAAGTCAATTGTTTTTTGCTAGGAGTTGAACTAAAAGCTGATATCAAGTGACTCAGCAAAGTTACGTCCCCCGTAAAAATATTTTCTGTTTTATCATTATCCAAAATCAATTTCCGCACACAACTCAAAACTCTTTCATCAACGAAATTAGCTTGTCGCAAAACTTTTAGTAAAGAAATGACAATACTAACATCTAATGTTGTGTCAGCCGCACTTGAACCCAAAAAGGTTTCTAAATTTTTGCAGAGCACCGATGAAATTTCCTGTAGAAATGCAGTAGATTGAATTTTTATCCCACTGCGAAAAAAACTACTGCACATCACAGCTGTTTCAAATTCATTCCAAGTTTTGTAAGTGACTTCAGGGTTTTCTTCGCAGTACAATGCCAGCTGACTCAAAACTTCGTGACTTTCAAATACTTTTTTCTTGCCCAGTGAAGCTACAAAAGCCAAATGAATGATTCCTGATGAAAATCTTGTATTTTGTACGTTCAAAGACTTACAAATATTTTCAGTTATTTCACGAGAACTCTGTTGAATCAGTACTGGATAACACTGAAGTTTAGCTACGAGATAATAATGTTCAAGAATGAGCATCCATGCGTCTAAAATTTTCAATGATGAAAAGCTGAGAGAATTTTCTTTGAATTGCAGATTTTGATTCACAAGAGGGATTTTACTGCAATGGAAATCGCACAGCGAGAGTATTCCTAAAATTCTATTGTCGTCCTGCACTTTTCCAACTTCTAAAATATAATATGGCAGTTTTTTAACGCTACTGGCAGGTAGTACTTTTTTTAAAGACTTTTCCAAGTTCTTTCTGTCAAAAAAGTTGTCTAAACTAATTTTCACTTTCTCATCTAAATTATGTTGATGGTTAATGTTCACAGTACTTGCACTAAAACTTGGATTTGCTCGAATATATTGTAATATTCTTTCGTCGAATCTTTCTCCTGGCCTTGCGTAATGAATAGAGCGATTTAAATTGTCTAATATACTTATCACTAGACGATAGTTAATTGTAGTTGTCTTTTGGATAAATCTTCGGTTTAATGTACTAAAAAACATTTTCTTGCCATTCATTTAAAACATTCTAATTTATAACACAATTTATAAGTAGGTTGACTATGGGAATGTCACAAAGGTACTATTACTAATTCATTTCAGTCTGGTTAAAAGGAATTTCTGACTTAAAGCTTAATTTTGGCAGCTGATTGTTCACTAGATTGTACTGGTAACGGATAGGATTTTTTCACAGCAGATGTATTTTCGTCATGACTTGTCATTATTAGGAATTGAGAGAACTTTATTGGTGGTTAGTTTCCATCTTCATTGTTCTCGTTGTTACTGTTGTAAAACTCCTCTAGACGAGTTGCTTCACGTTTTCCAGTGTCATGTGCTCCATGTACAGTTGAGTAAAAGTGATCGTGTGTTGCCTCTCCAGCAAAGCATACAACCTAAAAGTAAATACAATTCAAAATAACACATTGTTCGTTTTTTTCGTAATATTTTGAAAAAATAAAAATAAAATACAGTAATTGATGGACATTATTTGTAGTAGATAAAAAGTATCATTTTTGCAAAAGATTTGCTCTTACAGGAGATTTGGTTTCACTGAAAACCGGAAGGGCTAAATGAGCTGCCCAAACGTCTTCCTTTTCACTCTGAACCGTTCGAAAACTATACGACCCTCTTGTGAAGGGGTTGGAATGCCAAGTAGATCGAGTGAAACGAGTTATTTCCCCAATTTCATATGCTCTTCCCAGAAACTTTTTCAACACGGAAATACATACATCTTTGACTTCGTCGTCAGAAAGTTTCTCAGTAAATCGTGCTGCTGGTCCTGTTAACCATGTCATGAGACAATTTGGATGAGATTTGACTGGGTAAAATCCTAGAAGACATCTGGTCCAAATCGGAAACTTAAATTGCAAAGAAAGAAAAATAAACATTATTTTTAAAAAAAACTTCATTTTAAATAATCTCATACTATACTACTTTGTCTTTGGACACAATAATGAGACACCTGACAATTTTATAATAATATAATTAAAAGAATAATTTCATGTGAAGTGTTTAATTGCTCTAAATTACTGTCCTGTTGGAAAAATCTTCTGTTTACCACGTGTGCGATCTCATAGATCATGGGTGACTTATTGTGTCTTATTTATTAGTATTCTAGGTTATTACAACTTTAAGTAATGTTAGTTTAACCCTAGAACTGGACCATTTTGTAATGCGTCTTTATGACCAGAATAAATAAATAAATAAATCACACAATTAACTCACTCCATTCAAATCATGTTTCAACGTTTCGTCGTCTACATCTGATTGGCTGTACACCTTCGAATTTTCATAATCCTCCCATACCAAATTGTAGCCAACAATATCGTCCACCCACCAACGTTTAGAGAATTCAAAGTGCAGTTTGTCGACCGATCCAAAACCTAGGTGCTGTATACGCAAATACAAAATACATTTTTTAATATTTGATTAATAATTAGCAGATTCAATCAAATAATAAAAAGAAATATTCATACTTTGATGGCTTCTAGTTTGACGTCAGAAAGGTTCGGTTTAAAGAGTGTCTCATGTGTTTCTTTCAACACCCCCAGAGACACGGTGCAAATAACGTGATCAGCAGAGTGACTACTTCCGTCTTTACAAACAACAACGTTATTTCCCTACACATTAAAAAAGAATTATTAAGGCAACGAGATACTATATAAATGGCAAATAAGTTGTATTTTATTTTTTTGAAGAAATTAGTTTACTTGTCCCAACGTAGAATATTCAATTGCCACTACTTCTTTTGATGTTTCTATCCAAGGTGGTAACTGTACCTGCAGGGTACCCGGATCACCCGGCTCTCCATTCTATTTGTATAATAATTAGAATTAAAATTATTTATAATGCTAATAACGATATTGTTGAAGATTCAATAAGGATTACTGAAGTGTATCATACTGACGAATTATTAATTGAAAAGCTTACCAATAAAATGTTGAAAAGAGTATTGTAGCACCTAGGAGCTTTCCACGGAATTGTCGTATTTCCTTCACAAGATTCATACACGTCCTGACCAACGCAAGAAGTTTGAAACCAATTATCTGCTCCGTCAATATTATTCTACACACAACAAATAAGTGGCATTGGTAGACAATTTAAAAAACATAACGAATATAAAAGGATTAATAAATCTAGAGCATTCGGTGAATAATTTTCGACTATAATTATTTATGAATAACTCACTTGGAAACGATGAATCCAGTCTAATATACCTTCGCACACTTCTCTCTTTTCATGAACTTTTTCTTTGTCATTCTCTTCCCAAAATAATTTTGTCGCCCATTCCCCAACACTATCATTTGCGGAAACTTCAATCGGCTCGTCAGAGTTTGGTCCGTGCAAAATTTGAGAAATAAGCTTAACTGCATTCAAGTGACACTTCTTATTTAAAATTTCTCCATTTTGAGTTACGAAGTAAGAATTAAAGCTGAACTGTAATAATAAATATGTGCCGATTTATAAAATTATTAACACTGATAGCAATTGAAATTGAACATGAACAATTCTGCACAAGTTAATCGTTAAGAAATAGCAAAAAAGCAAATAGTCAATGTAATAGTTTTTTATTATGTACCTTTATAGTGTCAGCGGCTGGATCTGCAATATCGAATTTATTCACCAGTTCGAAAATTGAATTACCAACTTCTCCATGAATCCACTGAGCCCCGTGTTCAATTTTATGAGCACCTAACATGAGAAACAAAAAAGACTATAAATATTACTTTCACAGTGTAGCTCTTGCCAAAGGTAATGAAAAAATAATATGCGTAATAAATATTAGTAAATATTTAGATTTAAATTACGATCCGCCTAGGAGAATGTAATTTACATCTACTAAATATTATGACAACAAAAAACAAAAGAATTGCACATGCTTCCTGCAACCAATGCAGCTGGAATTCTTTCGATACAATCAACACTGAGAAAAATTTTAATTTTAATAAGATGCAAAAATCACAAGGTACCGAATTCTACTGAACGAACTCGTCCCCCAATCCAGCTGTCAGCCTCAAAAAGTTTAACATCAAATTTGTTTGACTTCACAAGTTGCACTGCAGCTGTAATGCCAGCAATGCCCCCACCAACAACAATAACCTTCTTTCTTGCAGCTAAAGCTGATGACATTTTTATAGCTGCAATTTTCCCAAAGTTGTGAAACACGCCGGTGTGAGGAATTTATTTAAATGTTGAATGTAAATCAATCAGATACAAATTGTATTTGGTTGGAACTTTGGAACAATACTACTAATGTTGACTAGACTAGTATCAGTTTTTAAGTACCTACACTAACTAAGATGTCGGTGCCGGTATTGTTGTATTGTACAATGTAAAACAATGGGATTATGTATCTAAACCTTCCTTGACTATAATAATCAACCACTTTTCAACCACAGTTGCATAAAGTGGCGGTCAGCCAATCACGTTAGTCATCAGTCTGTCAGTACCTATAAGATGATAGTTGATCACCTTGAAAGTGATTGAATGGTTGAACGACCCACCAACGCAACACATCAACATCTGTGTATAATATTCGAGTTTCACGTTAAAAACTCAATTGAATTGAATGTTAAACATTGAAAGGCATTTCACTTTCATTGCAATCAGCTGATCAGCTGTTGTACACATTACAGAAGTGTCAGTGTGTGGTTGGTTTGTGGAGCCATGCGTGTTGAGGATTTTAGAAGTGGGGAATTAAAACCTACAATCTAGACACTAGAGGAAATAAGTTCGGATTTTCTACAAAAAGCTTTTGTACAACTTTGTTTTTGTCTTTTAACAAACGCTAAACTTAGTACTAATAATTGCCATATATAATATTATCAGGGGATTAATCCCATTTTTTTGACACAAATGACATCTGTTTTAGTGACTCCCAGTGGATCCCAAAGATTGTTACTCACACACAGACGATATCAGTTTACTTCTATAACTGGAAATTTAACAACTGGAAATAGAAAGAATGAAAATGTGATTTTAGCAAAATTTAGAAATCAAGGGATAAAGCTCTTACCGTGTGAACAAGAGCCGTTTCATTCAACTGTGGAATCCGGGTTCTCAAAAAATATAGTTTTAGCAAATCCGGGAATAATGAACATTCATGCGGGATTTAAATATTGCACGTCCTCAGTCTCATGCCGCCAACACTTAACGGGGAAATTGAAAACTTTCTCTTCCGGAGAAAATAAAATTGTTTTTCCACGACGGGAATTTTCAACTAAAATTCTAATGTCATCAACAACAGCAGAATTCGAATTGGCTTCTCCAACCAGCGCAGGTCATCACAGTCCTCCGAGAGGGGATGATATTTCTGCCTTGAGTCATGGATTTGAGAAAATTTGCTTGAACAGACGACGACTTTCTACAGTTAGTGATTTGACAACATTGTTTGAAAAAAATAGAGAAAGTGCATCTGTTTCCTCCGAGACTGAAGATGGTAAAAGTAAAAATGTCACAGCCAAAAATCAACGACATTGGTTGGACAATCAAACCAGAATTAGTGAATCGTCCGAAGGAGATGCAGAGGAAGAGACAGGTCATGTCAACAAAAACATGGCCCAAAAGCCAAAACAAGATATTTTTATACTTTTGCAGAAAGTCATTGAATTTAAAGGACGAAATGTATCACATATCACAGTAGAGGTAAATATATTTTTGGACCCCATGTTGAAATGGACTATGAAACGATTTATAAACTAAACTAAATTCTTTCCTTGCTTTCGTGCACGTATTTGATTTGATTTTCCTTAATCTTGAATAGTATTGCAGCCATTTGGAATTGAATAATTATTTATTATGCACTACGTTAACATTTAATTTGTTATGTGATTATAATATTATAACTGATTGTATTTTTAACAGCAATCAGTCAAGGAATTATGTACAGTGTATAATGAAACAGACGAAGGAGAAAAACATCGCTTCTTCATAGAGTTAGCCGAAAAATATGGAGTGGATCAAAAACTTGTCTCAACGCTTGCTACCTCGCTTCTGTCTGCAGAGGTATCAATCAAATTTTTACCAACTATAGTTCGTAGTTATTATCAATTAATATATAATTGTTTAATGACTTAAAAATTGTTCGACCTTTTCTTACTTTGATATGTATTTGGTTATTCTGTTTGCAGGAAGAAAATGTACGCTTCAATATTCAAGAAAAATTAAGATCAGCTCTTGTCGCTAAGTATCAATGGCTTTTCTCTCAAATCGGAAGATTAGAAAATGGTGTCAAATTTCTAGTGGATTTTAGAACTGATTTGTTGGTACGTGATAAGAAAAATGATGTCGTTGTCAGCTTAATTTTTGAGTATATAATTAATAATAGTTATCGAAAAGATTCCACTGAATGCTTCATGCACTGGCCTAGCCACTGCAGCAATTCCTTCCCCCAAATCCATCAAATATGTTATTTTGCTCTGAATAGTCAAAAAATTGCAACAATTTTCGGGCTATATGCGAATATTATGAATTTGTTTTGCTTATGGCCCAAAGTAGCTCAACTTTTGCACCACTTGCGATAGTTGTACTTCATGTGACAGCTTGCTCCTTCCCGAAACCAATTCGTGGCTAAACCATTTCATATCATCTGTACCTGTACCCCGAGTTCTTGTTTAATTTATAAATGCAAAAATACTTATTATTTTTTGTTTAGGATGCTCTGGAAATGCCACTAGAGGGATCATCACATGTGAGAGCCTTGAATGTATGTATACGAGATTTACTTGGGATGTGGTTTGGAGTAGGATTTCTTAATTTAGAACGAGTAACTTGGCAGTCTTCTTGTGACATGTTACAAAAGGTGAGCACAACGAAAATTATGCTAAAAAGTACATTTATTTCTCATTTCAGTTTGCTCATTTTTATTTTTATATTGCGAGTAGATTTCAGAATATGAAGCTGTGCATCCCATGAGAAATTGGACTGACTTAAAACGAAGAGTGGGTCCTTATCGTCGATGTTTTGTTTTCACACATGCAAGCATGCCTACAGAGCCAGTCGTTGTCCTCCACACCGCTCTCACTGATCATATTCCTAAATCCATTCGAGAAATTGTGTCCCATAAAAGAATGATGTCTCGTAAGACTTTCTCATTTCAATAAACACATACCTTCATATTATAATCAATTTGATCTTCTCTAAAATAGGTCACACGAAAAGTAAATAAATGTTTAAATATGTAGTGGACAGCGATGCAGAATTAACCGCTACACATCAAAAAGAAGATCCTTCACTAATTGATACTGCCGTGTTTTACTCTATAACTTCAACGCAAAGAGGATTAATGGTAATCATTTTCAGTATTTTATATAATCTATGCCTACTGTAATGACATTCGGTAGGGGTGGGGTGGAATACCGTGTTTCCTCTAATTTTAGCCCCTGCGGTTTAATTTGCAAAATGGATGCCAAGGAGGGGGCTATAAATAGAGGAAGGCTATTATTTATAAATAACAAAATTTGCCTTTGTTTCGATTTGAATTTCACGGGTTTAAAGTCTCGTTTTATCCACTTTAGCAGCCTGTAACACAGTTAACTGAGACACTTCATTCTGAGGGGGGGGGGCTATAATTATCCTAAATGGATGTCGAGGAGGGGGCTATAATTGGAGGGGGTTGCCATTAGAAGGGGGCTAAAATTAGAGAAAATACAGTAGTTATTTATTAATTCTATGTATCTTCCGTAAAAACACAACTTTTTGTGTATTAATTAGGGGATTGAGTTTGGCAATTACATAATCAAAAGAGTTGTCCGGGAGCTTCAAAGTGAGTTTCAGAAAATGAATCAATTTTCAAGTCTGTCACCAATTCCGGGATTTACAAATTGGCTTAAATCTGAATTAAAAACAGCTTTGAAAAGTAAGTGATTTCTGCACATCTAGCAAAAAAGACATTTTGAATATTAGAAATAAATTTTCTTAATGCTCAGATCGAAGTACAATCCATTTAGAACTCTATTGCTGAATATTATTAATTAAGCTAATGTTTTCATGTATAGATCCTCTTGGTCAGAAGTTATTTACGCAACATGAAATGGAGTCGATGGCCCCAGCTTTGCAAGTGAGTGCAACAAATACCGAAGAGTTTTTACGAAAATTCCAAAAATCATTGGAACTGAACGATTGGCATTCCCATGAGAAACTCAGAGATGTGTATGAAAATCCGCTTATGAGATTATGTGGTCAATATTTGTACCTAGTCAAACGGCGGGGTTATGCGATGGACGCTGTTGGTAAGTTTTGCTCTTTTCATTTAGTGATGTACAAAATCATTTATGACATTTATGTATGTTATTGTTAAAATCGAGAAGAACGTACCGTTTAGAGCATATAAAAACATTAACAAATTAATTCTACAGGACTCATGTTCGTTTGGAGTCCAATATTGATATCATATTTCTAAACATGAGTTGCAGATTCATCGTTTAGCTCTAAAGGCTGTATTTAGCGGCAGGGCCCATGCAACCCAAAAAAAAAATTCGAAAAAAGCTTATTCCACTAGTTGTCAAAAATTGCAAAATTTTTGCGCTACGCACCAATTCGATACATTTAACTGGCTTTTGTCTCAATTTAGCTCAATTTTTTCGTATTGTCATTGTCCGCTTCAATACAATTTCGACATTGTTGTCCCCCAAACCAAACCCTGGAAACGGCACTGTAATAATATATTGTATGTAGTATACTGTTGTTATTAACTTTAATCATTCACAATTCTGTGTTTTATAGCAAATTTTCACCTGAAGAATGGTGCTGTCATTTGGAGATTAAACTGGCTGGGAGATAATTCTCCCAAGGGATTGGGGCAGTCTTGTGGTATGATGGTGAATTACAGGTACCTACACTAATTGTTTTGACATTTTCAAATTACAAATTATTAACCTAATAATTTTGTACTTTTTTGGGAAATACAGCTATTAAAAAATTATATATTTTTCTGTTTCTTTGAAGGTATTTCCTTGAAGCTTGCGAAACAAACAGTCAAAACTACATGGAGAAACAAACCATCGAGATTTCTGATCAAGTCCGTCTTTTAGTGAAATTGACACAAATGGATATGACCAGTAAAATATAAAATATTCCAATTCAGTCTCTTCCTCAGTAATAAGTAATAAGTAATAACATAGCAGCACTAGCTGTAGTTAAAATAAACTTTTATAAGTTGTGATTCTGTAATTAATTTTACAATTTGATTGAAGACTAGTCATGTAGTTTGTTAAACACTTCTATCCTAACCAGTCAATCGTGTCATAATTAATTTTTCTACCTGTAGTTCTCATACCAATACCTAACGGTAATACGTTGAAATTTTATAATTAGGAAGGATAGTTTAGTACCGAGTATCAAATAATTGTATCCAAATTAATGTCAAAATCTGATATTGCCAAAACTTTAAAAAATTATTTGAATTTTTGAATTTGCAAAATTTAAAATAACATTAATAGTTACTAATTATGATGCAATTAAATCCCAGCTAGATATTCCACCGCTCCTATCAATATTCACCTACAAAAATCTACCAAGAAAATGTTTATATGTACTTGCTAGACCGGCCATTGTGGCTCTTTATCACATCCATACGAGCTTTATTTTGTATTATAAATTATAAATAATTCTTATATTTTTCAGTGAGGTATTATAGCATGTTTACGGATCTCTACGGCTAAAAGTTCTTAACTAATAGTCTACTAGTTCATGATTCCTTCCTTCTATCTACCAAATATATACCCAGTACAATTAATGTTCTTCAACCAATTGCACTGCAAATTGTAATAATGTAGAAATTACAATTGTAATTTTTTTAATTTATAACGCTATCTGTAGTGTAATGTAAACGATTATTTAGTAAAAACGTAGTTGTGCGTGTAATACTCAATTCGTTTTATTTTGTAAGTATGCAGTATTATTAGAATTAAGCAATTAATTTCGAAAAGTCATTTTTACACCCATCTGTACCCCTTATTTGATTTCAAAGCATAGTTTTACCATATCAGCTTTTCAATTTCAAATATTTATGTAATTATGGTAGAATGCTTTAAAGCACATTGAACGTCTCGACTGTTTCAAAGTGCTGAATTATTTCGGGAGACGTAAGTGGACAAATAAAATATCTCTCTTGGCAATCAGTTCCATTGTGTGACTTTGCCTCCCATCCGATTTCCACCGCCTCTTCAAAAACCGACAAAATCGGTCGATCTTCAATGAAATCCGGCGATAATTCGGGTTTCTTTTCCTGTTTCCGTTTCCAGCCAGACCTATTGTAACAAAAAATGTCCAAACATTATCCATGTAAACATGTATAGTATTTTTATATTCATACAGTCGACGAAAGTAACACTCGCTAATAATTTACAAAATAGTACAATAGTGATATAATATTTTGTGGTGCAATACAATGTTACCTATAAAACATATAATGTACGCGCATTTTGAAGGGGCTTCAAGGAATGAAGCCCCCTCCCAAATTTTTTGAGTTTACACTAGGCAAAATCAGGTTTCTCCCAAAATCCAAAAAAAGAGGTTATTTTTGTTGCAATTTCCATTGATTTTGGTTTAAATTTGCGCAAACTTGTTTTTTTGCACTGAGCGCGAAACATTGACATATTATAACAAATAATATTTGCTCAAGCAGCTACCCCAAATGTGTGACCTGGATACTTTCCGGTAATATATAATATGAGCATAGTAAATTGAAATGTATCAGTGTATGCAAGAACCTATTCATATAGTGATTTGCCGGCGATTGACTCCCCCAAAAAATTTAAGCTTAACCTTATATATTTTAGAGTATTAAATTGTTTTAAAACTAATCTTTGGCGTTGTATAGCAATTTACCCACCGAATTGAAAATATGTATACGGCATTGAGTATTAATTGTAGTAAGCTTTAGTTTCAGTAAGTACAAAAATCGAATATAACTTACTTGCTCAAAGCAGATAACGTCAGTTTAGTTTCTCTAGGAAGCTTATAGCCCCGATTCGAATGCACTTGTAATTCACATAATGTTCTTAGCAAGCAATCTTGCATGTCCAATCTTCTGATAACCTAAATTGTGCAATGAAACAATAATTTATTTTGGTTGTTCATTTCCATCAGATTTGAAGATTAAGTATATACCTCATTACTACCTACCAACATTCATGACATGTGAAATGACATTTAATGTCATTGACCCAATTTCAATTAATAAGTACTAACCGTAAACATTGTTTCAGCTAAGCGCTCCTTTTCTTTAGTCAATTTCGGATTTTCCGTCTCTCGTTTTTTTCTTTTTCCGAAATCAAAAAAATTTCCATCCGAAATGTTGTTGATGCTAACGGGTAAAATTGTCAAATAGCGGAGTAACATGATCTGAAAAAAAAAAATTTCAGCGTTTAATTTTCCCTGTGTAAAATTTAATGCAAGTCAAGAAGGCGAAAACGTTCTACCAAATTTATGTATTAGGCCAACTCACATCGTGTGAGTTGGTCTAATAAATATATCACACGATGTGATGTGAAAGAGACACTTTATATTAAAATTAATTTTTTCTAATATTCTTTTTTCATTATTTCAGTGCATGAAACTGAAGCACATAACAGCACATGCGTTATGATTTTTTATGGTATATCTGTATTAACGATTTATACGATCGTTCACATTCCTTTGGATTTTGGTCGACATTCAGTTTGTGAGAAAAAAAATGTGTTGCACTCAATTCTGTTGTAATCAATTTTTGTATTTAATTTTTTTATATGGACTCAATTTCACATTATATGTATAATGTGAAATTGAGTACACCATGAGTACACCATGTATTAAATAATGATATGCAGGCGCGTAGCCAGGGGGGATATCTAAATAAAATAGGTTTTTTGTCTAAAAAGTTCAAAATCTTGGAAAAAATGTCGGCCTACACGAATTTAATTAATTTTGAGTTGGTTTTGACATATAATTGACTGTATTGCAGCCCTCTATTGTAGACTCATATTCAAATTTTGCCCTCCCATCAATCAATTTTTGTAAACAGTCCTGCTGTGCACCCCACTACTTACACTCCTGGCTACGCGCCTGATAATAGGTTCACCGTTGACCGTGGTATAAATATAATTTTTTTCACCGCGAGTTGGTTGGGATTTTTGATGGATCATTTGATGGATAGTTTTAATTTCATAATGAAAATAAATTAGCCAAATAACCTGAACACTTTGGTATAACGACATTGAACTTGTAGCAGTCACAAAAAAGTAAAAAGATTACACAATTACCTTAAGGATGATCAATCCTAGAAGAATTGATTCAAAGGGAGTGAGAGAGAAATACCAGCCTGAAGAAGGAGCGACAGAAATATTTGATAACAGTGCAGACACTCCGGTATTCTCTCTAGACAACGAACCGGACAAAAGAGTGCCCATTATTCCTGTAGTAGATAAAGACCCTAGTCCCAATCCAAGTCGACTAATCGGGCCTCCTCCAGTGGCTGGACATTGATTAGACATGGCAAGGCTGTAACTTTGACCTAATAACGAAAACAATGCCATTTTCCTCTGTAGATTCACAAAAGTTTACAACTTTCTGTTTGGTCCGCTCAAGTATGCACAAACAAAGTAATTCTACAAATTACTGTTTTTTTTCAAGTTTGCAACGAATTAATTCTATTTAGTTACAATGGTCAAGAAGAAAATATTTACTCATATAAACACTAAACGTTGGTTCACAGTCTGAAATTCTCTCTTCCCATTAGTAGAATCACAATCAAATGATTTTTTGTCAAAATGAAAGGGTTACTAGTGTCACAAAAGTCAAGTTTGTTAATGAAAGGGATTTTTAATTATGTAGATATTTTTGGTGTCAATTATAATGATATGTATTGTTGTAAGAATTTTTACTGAAGCCTGAGCACTATATACACTTTTTGACACACATTTATTGAAGGTACAAACCTACAATGTTCTCAGTTTTGCAGAAAAATTTGACAGGATTGTGAAATAATAATAGGAAAAAATATACTTACAATATCACATATACTACTTATGGATTTAACATTGAAAATATAAAAATTATAGAAAATAAAATATTACAAACGTTTATCGAGGGCTAAGAAAGTAGGTAGTAGAAATATCTGACAGTACAATGAATGATTGAACGGAGAAATTTGTATTGAGATAGAACATAGCCTTGATTTGTAACTCTGTCTAGTAATATTTTCTGAATCGGTCAGCAGAATCAGATCAGCGTTCAGAACACAATTTTCTGGGCGAAACGGTGCTTACTTATCCTTTAGCACTTCAAAATCTCATGAATAAATGATTTAGGGCAGTCAACGGTAGTATAGAGATGTGTTTTACATAATGCAACTGTAACTGTGTACATAGGTACAGTTTCTTCAACCACTTACGTGAATTATCATCGCATAATATATTTAGTGTCTTGCACAAAACTAATCATAATAACTCGCACTGACACTCTAAACATCCCATTTACACGTATGTACTCACTACCTATACATAAAAGAAATACCTTCCAATCTTATTCAAATCCTCTACCTGATAATGAATATACAGAAATGTTCATATTTGCAACATTACGCCAAAAAACGCTTATTCTTAACTATTCTATTATCTAATGTATGTATTTATTATGCTCTTCTATTCTAATTGAAGGAAGGTGTTGCAGTTCTATAGTCTATAATAAAAGCGTTCATCCATAAAAAGGTATACCTATACTATAACCTATAGGTATGCATAAAAATGAATGAATGTGTGTCTGTGTAGTGTGTACTAAATGACATATATCTCAATTGTTTTTGAATAGCTACAAGTGAAAATTCTACAATCCATCTAAACTCGGTCAAGTAATGTAGTTTGATTATTTATTCATTTTTTTCTTCAAGGAATACAATAATTGGTTTATCGTTTAATCAATTTAATACATATTTTTTATTTACGTTTAATTTTTTTTAAATGTAAAATATCAAAGAAGCTTTAGACTTTTCGAAATCCTAAGGCTTCTATATTTTACATTTTTTTACAAATTTTGAAATTACATTATTGTAGAGAAAAATCAATTACACAAGAATTTCTATTTAAATTTTCAATAAAGGTTACCAACTAAAAGCTATTTGATTTATTAGTGCTTTTTCGGCCGCCATTTTCTACTCCCGCCAATAATCCAGAAGCAACTCTTAAAGCTAACAAAATAATTGACTAATTATCATGGATCGGACATTTAAAAAAAATGTTTTGAATAACTTTTTTACAGCATTGATACAGGATCTATACGTTTCAGGCCAAAATATAAGCGGATATATGAAACATTATTTTCAATTTTTCACAATATTATGGGTTTTAGCCAACAACAAATATTTAAGTAAATATTTGGGGAAAAAATATTTTTGGGTTTTGGAATCCAAACGTTGAAAAAATTTTGAAAACGAGAATAAAAATCTGTTTCCTATGATATGTTAAAACATCTTTCTAATATAATTTTTTAATTTTGTTGTGTAAAAAATGTTTAAGACGTGTGGTATAATTTTATAATGCTACACTTACATGGTGAGATATATTTTCCGATTTCCCTTGAAACCTTGTTGCAAGAGTAACACGTTCCAAGACATTTCGCGGCCTACTCCAACAGGGGTATAGCAATTTAGAAATGGCAAAATGGATCTTTTTGAATTTTTATATATATTAAAGGTACTTTTATGCTTGTCGAAGAATGGCTGGAAATTGTAATGCTACCCGTGCCATAAATTATTGAAACGGGTACCTACTTGTAAATAATTACAAAATACATCCCTATTTTATCATAATTTAATTATCAATAACACAAGAACAATATAAATGTATTTGTTGAGATATTATTACGTTTTACAAAATGGCTACAATAAGTTCTTTCAATAATTCTGGGTCATCATTAAAAAGTTTTTGAAAAGCTGATGTTTTTCTCACAGACTTTTTATTTCTGCAAATAGTAAAATTCTATATTAGTTGATTGTGAGTATTTGGCAGATGCGATTATGCGCGGTGCAGTATTAACGATGGGTATTTGTTAATTAACTATTTTCTTTCAAAAATTGGTTTTAAATTCGTACCGAGCAATAAAATCAAACACAAATGATTTCAATTCAGCTGCATTGCACTTGTTAATCGTCAAGAGAATTTCCAATGCATTTTCGCAAGTGAGGGTTGTTGGAATCATTTGCATGCATTCATCTCTCAAATCTTTAATATCGTACTTGTCCGCAATTCTGATTAATTCGCTGATATTTTCCTTCATATTTTCCACTTCACCACTGTTTTGTTCCAATCAAAATAAACGTTAAGGACATAATGTTAATAAGAAAGCAATAAAATAGTAGAATAATTACAAAAATTATAATTAATTCTTATTGTCGTAACTAGTAGAGCGTTGGCTTAATCATAAAAAACGACAACTAAATATCACACGAAGCGATAACTAAACACATGTTATAAAAAATATTTGGAAATACACAACTTCATTCCCCATATCTTCAAAAAGCGACCACTAAATGCAATCTAAATAGGATTTATTGCTTTTTTAAGATGAGAAATTCTGTTGTCACTTTTTCATGGTATACAAAATTTAATTGCGTCGCTTTTTGAAGATATACAAACTTTAGTTGTCGCTTTTTTATGATTAAGTCCGTGATGGTGTACCAGTAAATGAAATTTAGCATTTCATGAATTATGTTGTCTTCAAAATCTGGAATTTCAATTATCCCATTGATTGATTCGTACATTCTTGTTTGAAACATTGCAGCAAATACAGAACTGCGAGCTGTAAATTATAAAAAATTGTACTAAAAATTATTTTTAAAGACAAAATATAATAAATTTGAATTTTTAAGAGAATACAAAGTCTTTCAAAAGGCATTCTACTTGAGAGAATAGCTTTGTGAGCCTTGAACTTTTGTGATGCAGTGGTGATTACAACATCATGGTACAAAGACGATCCCAACAATTTTTTAAAATCTTCGCAAGTCTTCTTACGCGGAATAGTTGTGATTTGAACCTTTTGGACCGATTCGTAAGATTTCAAATCTTTGTTTAGCCACACGCGACAATGAATTTTTAATTGATCTTCCTGAATAAAGCATTTTGTTTTGTCCAGTAAGTCTTGTTTTCTAAAAAATTTGTGGTATCCCCATCCTAGAGTCGCGTCTTGTAGAAAATCATGAGAATCCTTGCCTTTCTCCCCTGGTTGGTACGACAAAATATTTACAAAATGCTTCACAAATTGCAATAAGCGAGCATCTATGTATTACGCAACGCAATTTTTTTCAAATCTTGTCCCCCAATTTCCTTTAAGTAACGAATTTTGACCATATCTCCCATGAATTAAGTGCCATTTGTTACGCTTGGATTGACCCCATGCTCCGTTGCTTGCGCTACGTGATTTATGGATGCTCCCTAAAGTATAACGTGGCTATTTTTTACAATTTTTTTATATACATACCTCGTTGATACATTGGTTTATCATTTTTGTCAAGGATGCTGAATTGCAGCGTGGCTAATAACTTTTTGTTGCTATTGACGTTTCCGATTTTCTTAAGAAATAAAAACAATGAAAAATATTCAATCCCATCGATTTTTGTGTTTTTAAGTTGAAGAAACCTACAATTTGAACACCAAATCATTTTATATTATTTAGTTTTTGTATTTTAGCCTTCAAATTGATTAATTCAATTCAAAGATATAATATTTTATTATAGTACAAAATGAAGTTTACCACAAATGAGCTGTAGATTTTCCGCCAATAAACTCAACGGAAGTAAGGGTACCACCATCATGAAGTGTTTTTAAAATTTCTTTGAATTTATGTATATTCCAGCGATATGAGAACGTCTCTTCTTCAATCTGTGAAAATAACAGTCGATTTAATCATATATATGAATGAGTTTTTTTTAAACGATTGAAAGAATTTGTTAATTTAACTATGTATATACTAATAATGTATTCTGAACAGGCACGTATCCACTAATAGTGCTAAAGCACCCCGCTCCCAGGTTATAGAAACTTACACTAGATTTTATTACCATTTTTGAATCGTATCTAATAAAACTTCAAAAAAGTGGTATTTTGCTGTAAAGTACAAAATGTAGCAAACTTTTTCGTTTTACGAGCAAATGTTATGAATTTTAAGTTGATTATGCGCCAACTTGATCCAATTTTTGCTATAAACGTGATAATCACCGTTTTATCCCTTAATTATACAGGGTTTTGATTAAGTCGCGCAAACTTTTCAAAGTGGAATATCTCATGAACCAATAGGAATTATGAAATGCGGTTAATATCAATCGAAAGAGGGCAAATCAACAATCATTTTCATATATGGGATGTCTAATTTCGGTAATGTAATGCGGTCGAAACAAGGGTTCATAAAAAATGATCCTCCACCATGTTAAAATGCACTTCACATTAGTATTTTTAGTTCATGCACCGGACCGAATTATGAATTGACATTAATATCAATCGAAAGGAGAAATGTTTACGGTCATTTTCAAGTATGGGTTGCTTAACTTTGAAAATTGAATGAGGGTGAAATAATTACCCAAGAAAAACGGGTCGATTTCATGTTTGGTTTCTTTTGTGCTATGAGTAGACAACTTGTGAGCGACTCATTTTTCTTCGGTAATTATTTCACCCACAAGTCTCCCCTTTTGATTGGTATTAATCGCAATTCATTATTCGGTCCGGTACATGAACTACCTCAGTTCAAAGGAATATAGACTTTCATTTTAACATGGTCTAGGATCATTTTATATGAACCCTTGTTTCGACCGTATTACATTACCAAAGTCAGACATCCCATATATGAAAATGATTGTTGATTCACCCTCTTTCGATTGATATTAACCACATTTCATAATTCCTATTGGTTCATGAGATATTCTACTTTGAAAAGTTTGCGCGACTTAATCAAAACCCTGTATGTTCTGTTTAAGATTGGATGTGAAAATACACTATAGCATTCATTTGCAATTCTATTTCAACATTATTTTACACCAAGCACCCCCATATTGGAATCCTAGATACGAGACTGATTCTGAATTACATCAAAATATAAATAATAAACAACAGAAAGGCAAAAACAAACCGTGGTGGTGGACCATGAGTCTACACTGTCTAAAGAATATTTTTCGAGCGTTCTTGTGTCCTTTGATACTTCCATTCTTGCACATGGATTAAATATCTGGAGTTTAAGATAAAATAATTTAACAATAATTTAATAACTCAATAATTCAAGGTACATTATTTTTAAGAAGCGGAAAATCAAAATATTTTGTTACAACTAAATAAATCTTACTTTGCGAATCAGATCTGATTTTTTCATTAAGTGGTTGAAATTAAAGTGAACTTTATACAATGTATTTTCTGCTGGTTTATAAATTGCCAGTTAAATTGCACTAGTATATTGGCATGTATTAATTTGTCCAAATATTATGTGTATTAAGTATGGTATACATAATGAATAAATCATTTGCAACAATTAGAACAGAAGACTTTAAAAAATTAATCCAATTTAAATGAAACCTGAAAAATATTATTAATGAATTTTGCATTTATACTTGTCAAAACGTAAAAATAATTTCAGTCGACTAAAATAATTTTGTATGAATTCATGAATTACTATGACTCCTTTCTTAGGAAAATCATTTTATATTTCCAACTGCAACTGATTGTTGAACTGCAACTGATATTGATTTGCTGTATGGATAATAAAACACGAAAAACTTGTGAAAAATATTAGATAATAAGCAGAGTGTAAAAATGAGTAGTGAGACAGTGGGAGTATATACACACTCTTCACTACGGTCGCTATCGCACACTACTCCGGATTTCTTACTCTTCAACCTCGATATTATTATCTTTGTCTAATTGTATGCATATTTCAATTACAAAAAATGACAATATTGAAGGACTCAACAATGTCAATAAGACAAACCAGACCAATCAATATTTGCATACAAATAAATCACTAATCCAAAAAAATCACATAAAATATTTATCAATCATTACAATATACTATTCAAAATTGTATAATATTATAAGTTGGGTAAGGTCTGTTAAGGAGAGCGCTCTGGAGCTGGAGTGCGATGTATCTGATCTGATCAGTAGTCAAGCAATAACAATGGGCTGTCTTGTCATCATCATCGCTATCGGCGAAAGAAATACTATTGTCCAGAGATGAATAAATGTAAGGAAGTCAACTTGACATGAATTACAAACATTAAATGGAAAAAATGAATTTATTAGGTAGCAATCTGGTTTTTTATTGATAACAAGGTATACCTACAAGTTGTAAGCTTCAACAACGTGTTATGCATTACGTAATGCAACTATTTATACCTTGCAGGTGATATGCATTAAATTAGCATTCTAAGCACATACTATTACTTATATTTATTCCGAGCGACTGCATAAATATTAAATATCTGTGGCTTATTGGATTGTATAATTGTATTAGTGTATGTAATAAATAATATGTACAGGTACTTCCACATAAATTCATCATCTTGAGTAGGTAATCATACTAATCATATAGCGATTGGTTATAGTTCAATAAATTATTTGCTTCTGTTTGAAAGTTATGACTGTACATAGAAAATAATAACTTGAGACAGACATACATAATAACACTATTAACCTTGAACCCTTTATTGAGCATTATTTTAGTATTCTCTTGCTAGCTTCAAAGAATACGTTTTTGTAGCTCGACGAACAAATACTAGAAAGTTCCAAACTTTTTAAAATTAGTAAATTGCATAATTAAAAGAGTGAAATATAAATTAAAATAAATATGTATAATCTAGGTATAATCCACTGAATTCAAATTTTAAATCACAGACTATTTTTTCGCATCCTTGCAGCGTATCAAGAATCAATGAATTGTGTTTTAAAATGAATTTAGTTTTAATTATTACAAAATTAATGCAGATGCCCATGCAATACACAAGTTGAATAAATGAACGTACCTACTCAAATTGTAAAACGTATAGGTTTTCCAAATGGTCTTTTGACAGTTTAATAATGATTTTAGATTATTCAGGATATCAAACGATCTTGAAACATGTCATGTGAATGAAATAATAATTTTTACAATGTGAAGGGATACTCAGGTGAATATATACAGTGTAAAATAATATAATATTATTTTTGCATCCCTAAGGTCTGGTTCCACAATCGACAGTGTCAGTGTGGATGCATCCTTTCAACACAGTACTGAAGAGCGTGCCTTCAGGACACGTAAATCTAATTGGAGCTCCACTAACACATCGGAAGAAGTGTCCACAGCTAAATGAGTCCTGTTTGATAACAAGCGACAAGTTTTCATTTTCACTGGTGCTACAGTCCACTTGATTTGGTAAGTAGTTGTGGGACTGAGTGTGCACAACATTTGGCTTCGTGGGTCTGTCTAGTGTGTCGGATAAAATGGACTGGGAAGGGTTTGGCTGTTGCATTTGTTGATGCAGATATTGTTGATACAGTTTCCAAAAGTTGTTGAATTCCACAGACTGCAACAAAGTCTCGTCAAGGGGAATTTCCCACTTTTGTCGATTCGTGTGCCAAACATCTTCAAACTTCATGTGGTTCTTGGTCAAATTTGTCTCACTTTCCTCTTTCATATTTGCAAACTTAGGGATTTTGTCTTCGGGGATGATGAATTCTGGTCTCTCCTTTTCCTTTTGACTTTCATTTGAGACACCAAACGACAATTTTGGAATGGAATTTGTGAAAAATGACCAAACGGGTGTGGTGTATTCTTTAATAGCAGATAGAGTGAGAGGAATGCGTTCAACGGTGCTTTCAGTGGACTCTGAATCGTATTTGTGAGCTCTGTCCCACAGAGACGATGGACGAGGTGGATCGGCACTTGCCACAGTTTTTGATTCATGACCAGTTTCTTTTCCTAAAAGAGGCAATCTGAGACTCAAGGGTTTGTGTTGGGTGGTTGTGGCAGTCGTCAGAGACATTTCAGGAAGTTTCCCAAAAATTGCCAAGGGTGCAGAGTTGGCGGATGTTGATGAAATTGCGAGGGCTGGAATATACGAAGAGTTGGAGTCGCTGTAGGAAGAAACGCTTGTGAGGGTCATTCCAGGGTATTTGTGTGTGGGATTTAAGTGGCCTGTCACGATGGCTGCTCCACCCGAGATGGATTTTTCTGGAATGTCGTGATGAACAATAGTCGCCATTGCTGGAGAATGCAATTCACTTTTGTCTTCTTCAATGTCGAGGTGAGAAGTGTGATGCTCCAAACTGTTTGCAAGAGTCGGGCTCGGGGTGTCACTGTGAAGATACGAATGATGACGCAACTTGTCAACTGCTGCTTGTGCTGAACCCTTGTCTCCATCTTCCGACAAGCCATAATTGAGTGTATTTGCTGTGGCAGGAAAGTCAGATTTCGGTTTCCATACTAAAGTTTTGCAATACACATGTCCGGTAAGCACTGCCAGAATTAGTATTGGGGTGACACTTTTGATCGGTTGCATCTTTCAATTTAAATGTTGGAGGTATCCAGCCACTTCTCAAATCTAGGATAAAAGTGAATAATTTTATTACAATTTGTCCATCAAAAAGTGGAGATCGAAACGGCAAACCCAAACTATAAAACAACAAGCAGTCGCGGTTTTTCAAGCATGGTTCTTAAGTTTCATACCCACATCGGTTACGGTTTAGTTCTAAATTTTCAATCCCAGGATTCAGTTAGAGTCCAAATTTTTATATTTTAATGCCGTAATTGAAATTATTCTTTAGAAAACGAAATTTTATAACTAGCCCTTTTTAGTGTAAAATAAATAGAAAACAATGTAAAAAGAATTATAATGTTGGAAATTATATAGCAAGCGTTGTTTGCCATTAATTGACACTTTTCTGTTAATTTTCACATTTTGCTACTTATGGTTTTCCGGTGTAGGCTTTTAATCAAAATTAAGGTTACTGCGTATACGTTTGATTCCCAAAAATTCCCAACTCAAGTCGAAATTAAAAGTTGAACTTAAATGTATTCTCCCAGCATGTAGACATATTTCAGACAAATAGTGAATCGAATTTGGAAAATTTAATAATTATTCTAAAAATTGTAGTTGACTAACTAAACTACTGATTGGCTGGGAGTAAAATAAATGGAATTACAGCTTTTACAAATCTTTGCTAATTGTAACTGAAATGTAATAATGCCAGAGATGCAATAAAATATACATTAAAAATATTTGTAAATAAATTACCGTATTGATTATTGGGAAAATTATCTTGGAATAGAGGTGTTCTTTTTAAATTACCAGAGCCAGTCAACTGTAGTGCGTGTTCCAAGCTGTTGAAGACTACCAAGATGAGAAGATTGTTGCTGGGGTTAAATTTTATAGATTTTTTCCTTACAGGCTACCTTTCTCTGGCGGTGCCGATTTTTATTGGCCCTTTGGCTCTTGCTTCAGTATTTTGTTGTGACAGGAAACCACATCGAGCATGAGACCCCCGTGTAGCACTGCACTAACTGTATTAGTAATTTACTTGAAGTCAATGAATTTACAATAAATAGTTAACGTAGACTGTAGACTCACGCAGTCTAATTTGACCTTAAGAAATTTTGGCAGCCTTTTTAAAGAAGGGCGGAACTAATAATCCACCAAAAATAAACTCGTGAACCCTTTCAGGGCACTAAGGCTCTTAGACAACAGGCGACAGCTTCTAGGAGTTTCAACACGCAGCAAAACGAAAGGTTGTGGTTGAGACTTTGAGACTGTGGGAGGCGCAAATGATTTCGTAGATAAATCTCCACACTACTTGTTCATCCAACTAAAATACAATATTATTAAGCCTTTCCTTATCATTAGGGATTACATATTGTGATATTATTTTCATATTCTGAAACCAACTGATATACATTATTATTAACACGTTAGGCTTGGGAATGTTTGCACTCAGAGCACTCTTTTCATTTATTATAAACTGCAGTAAAACAGGTGTAAGGAAGGACTGAGCTTCAGTTGTCGGCTTGTCTAACAACACTTTTAAGGGTTTCTTGAGACACTTTTAGCGACACCTTTTGGATAATTTTTGATTACTTGTAACATATTTTGGACCATTTTAGTGACTTGGTATACATTTTTGACCATTGGGGATTTAGGCTGCATTAGTTATGTGTAGATTGTGTAGTAGGTATGTATATGTATATACCGTTAATATAGTATTGTGACCTGTTTTGAACCATTTTAGTAACTTGTGACAGATTTGTTGCCATTTGGGGGGGGGGACGTCTGGGCGGTCTGGGTGTAGTAGTAGATATGTACATAGTGTAATAAGTATCGACATGGCATACTGCTATATGTATACAGTGTAAACAGTTTATTAACTATATACGTGTATAGTACATTGTGGTAAAAATGCACTGACAAATAGATAGACGGACAAATCAATTATATGAAGTAGCTTCCGCTACATAATAAAAAATACGTAATCCCAGACCCCAACTGCAGCCAACGGACACACAAGTTTTAAGCTATTACAAAAAAGCGTCATATTACTGTAAAATTATTTTACCAATATTCTTTCCTCGACGTGTTTCGAAACTTAACAACACTTTCATGGATTTTATTTGGAAATTGTTATATGAGACACAATTCGTTGCATTAGAGTCATCAAACTGATAACTATACCTGCACCCAAACCTATGAATTAATGTATATCTCAGATAAATTTATGAGAATCTGTCTGTCCTTCCGTCTGTGTTCTAGGCTCTAACTCAAGAAATAAAAAGGATATTTCGGTATAACTTTGTACATGAGCTCATAGGGCAAAGGATGGGCAATTTCAAAAATCCATGCATAAACTCTTTCTTGACAATTGACCTTTGAGAGACTTTTGGATTTTGCCCTCCTCGAAATCGATTTCTAGATACGGTTTTGTCTCACAATGTATTGTCTTTTATCGTAGTGACTCACGATATTAAAGTGGCTCATGAATGAATTATAAACTAAAGTGTCCCACGGTACACGGTTCATGAAGGGTGTGAACTGCTGTCAGTCAGCATCGATGAATTTCTTTAACCATATACAAATAAATGATAAAAATAGTAGGTATTATTATTAGAAGTTCGCGGATGAATGCGGTAAGTTCAATCCTGGACTTAACCCTAGGATTCTCTTTAAAATAAATACTACAAATATTGTGCTCTTGAGCAAATAATCACTGCATATCATATTCGTTATCTTATTCGTTGTCGTTATCCTTCATAATGATCCTCACTTGAATCTGAAGGATTAAAATCGTTTCAAATCCACCATGGCCACTAGGAATTAGTATATAGTAAAGTGAATAGTTTAAATACAAAGTAAAATGATGTTGGAAAGGAAAAATACAAAACCAATTTTCATGACGAATTTTTTTAGAGATCACGGCATAAAATATCAAGTTATAAATGCATTCGAAATGTCTCTAGAATTTCGAAACGGGGGCAGGTAGATGCATTCCAGTCATGCAATTGCATATTACATTATATATAACGTAAAGATCTCCTCAATCTTGGTGCATGGTAGCATTTCATTAGCTTCAGTTTTACTCTAGAAAAGTTTAACAAGTAGTATGATTTCAACTTATTAATTTTACTTTAAGATTTTCCACCTAAATGAAAATGAGCTCTGACGGTAAGGAGTCTGAGAGGGTTGTCTGCATTGTGTAATTCAGACAATAATGCACATTATGTCAGGGAAGTTGCCATCACATTGCCACGGTAGTAGTGAACTTGGCACCATACCAACACAGCACCACGACCAGGGAACTTGGCACCACACAAACCTGTCCCCAACGTGACCCAAATTGGCGACTTGGGAGTCCTAAAAGGCCCCTAATATATCCCAAGTTGCCGCCAACGTGTCCCTACTCCATAGTTTCCCCCAATGTGTCCCCAGTTGCCGCCAACGTGTCCCAAGTTTCCGTCAACGTATCCCCAGTTGCCCCCTACGTGTCCCCCGTTGCCACCAACGTGTCCCGATTGAGCCATGTACAAAAAATTAGAAGAAATATCTGAATTTGTACCGAAACAAGAAACAGCTTTAAATGGTAAAGGCAATAAAATGTTGTAATATAATTAAGATGATTTATGAAAATTTATTTTTCGCCAAGTGACCCAAATGACAACAGCTTAACCCACAAATAAAATCATCTGCTGGCATTTAGTACAATTGGGTTCTTGAATAATATTTTGTACATTTGAATGATATATATTAACAGCAATAAAAATTCTATCTACCCAAATAAGAAAAACGCCATGTAATAAAAATGGTGTAAACTCTAAGAAGCATATTGTAAAATTTATATAATTTGGAATGTAGTAATTATGAACTGAGTAACTTTTATTTATAGCATTGTTCCGAATAAATGAGATAAGAAAAAAGCATTTCATTACATTTCCTTTTATTTTATATACGTCCTTTATTTAGTAAAATAATAATCCTCCAGACGGAATAGTATAGTTTTACAATGAAGTTTCGTTAGGTAATTAGGCATTGAAAGGGGATAACTAACTAACAAATTCGGATTGGAGTAAGATGCTAACTCATTATGGGAACTATCTGTAATATAACAATGATATTACCATTTGTTTTTATATATTAAAAGTAGGTCGAATGTCCAGATAAATCGTAATGTTATAATACACAGTAGTATTTTCTCCAGAAATGCACTAAAGGGTGACAGTGTGAACTTGCAGATATGCAATAGGAAGACAGATTTACTACAAATTGGCGTACTACGATTTTAGTTTTTGTTGGTTAAGCACAAAACAGTAAATTTCAAAGCTTATCAAATGCTTAGCTAAAAATATATATTGTTTTCAAATCAATGTGAAATTAAGTTGCATATTAGTACGAATAATTATAATTCAATAATAATATACGAGTTTAAATTTATAAGTTCTAAGTAATTTGCGACATCTCTCTAACACTATGATGCATTATTTCTGAGTAACTTTGTCATACTCAATCCCCATCGAGTCAAAAATCCCGTTTGCTATGGCATATCTGAATTGTCGTCGAATTGTTTCGATAGGAGTGGGTAAAAGATCTTCAATACCACGGACTGCATTACGTATTTTGTCATTCAAACTAAATATTTTTTTATCAGATTCCATCGCCAATTTTAAAACAGGCGATACCCCTCTCAATGTTTCATCAACAGACTTTCCTCTTATTGCTTCTCTAAAAACATCCAACAATGGATTTTTATCTGAATCGACTTTTTCAACGAAGTCTTCTAGCTTTACGAGTGTCGCAGTCATTCCTAACTCAGTGGCTACGTCAATGTAGGCTTGAGTTTTGACAGGTTCATTGTTCATTACATTATATAATCCTAATTTAGCCTCCTCGTTCCAAAAAATTATTGATGAAATTTTGGCCGCAATATCAACAGGAAGCATATTCCAACCCCCGGGAATATCAACAAATAATTTTATCCTGGCGGCTGTAAGAACATAATTCATAACAAAGTTCGTGTCCGTTGTAAAATGTCCAGTTACACTGTTTGCAGCTAATGTAGGAAATCTGAAAACTGTACATGGGATACCACGTTTCAAGGCTTGTCCCATTAATTTTTCACCCACAAATTTTGTTAGAGCGTATCCTGATTCCAATCCGTCTCCTACATTATCTTCAGACGGAAATTCGTCGGAGACTAATCCATCTTCCTTAAGAACATTAGCTGCTACATAAGACGATACGAAAGCTACCCTTTTAGTTTTAAAAGCACTTGCAAATTCCAATACTTTAATTGTACCATGTATATTTACAGAACGAATGTCCTTTTTTGAATTAGAACTTTTGTATTGCTCAATATGATTAGCTTTTACAGCACAATGGAAAACCGAATCTACTTGTTTTGCCAATTGTTCATAGTCATTTGCACTCATCCCAAGGTTTTCTTCCGTTATGTCACCCAATAAAATTTTTACATTACTCAAGGGAGTAGAATCAGCTAGCACAAACTTTTTTAGGTTATCTAAAACACGCTTTTCCGCAGCTTGTAAAGTTTTGGCTCTTACAAGACAGAAAATATGAAGGTCTCTGTTCCGAACAAATTGGTTGAGTAGGTATGGACCAAAATGTCCAGTTACTCCAGTAATTAAAATTGATTTTATTTGTGATTGGCAAACGAGTACGCTACAAGCTTTAATGTTCTCAGGAAGTATACTGTCGAATGACACAAGCTCCAAAATTTCTTTTCTGGAAGATTGTGTTGTTACAGTTTTTGAAATTTTCCATTGAACACTCATTGTGAGAAATGCCAAATGTTTACCAAGAGAAGCCAGGTTTGGATGATCAAGTAATGATGTTGGATTTAAAATCAAATGATTTCCAAATAGTTGCTGCAGTTTATTTCTCATTTCCACCGCCATTAATGAATCCATTCCCATATCAGAGAATGTTTGATGCTCATCTAATACTTCAGATTCTGGAATTTTCAATGTTTGACGAATAATTGTTGAAATCCATTTTTTAATATAACCTACTCTTTCTCCTTCATTTAAATTGTCAATGTCAATCCACAACTGATCTCCTAGTAGAGAAATTTTAGAGTCAGACGCACCTTTATCTTCGAGAATTTCCGAAAAGTAAATGGCGCTCCCGGGTTGCAATTCAATTAGTTCTGCAATGTTAACCTCTGCTACCACAGCCTGTGTTATTGGTTGTCCCATTATGAATTGTAAAGCTGCTATGCCTTGAGAGGGAGTCATTGGTTGCATTCCTAATGCACCCTCTTTGCCAAAACTCAAATTTGTGGCAGCTCCTATTTCCGACCACGCTCCCCAGTTGATCGTTTGTGCTGGCAAGCCAAGTGAATGTCTATAGGCAATCAAAGAATCCAAGTACATATTTGCTGCAACGTGATTTGATTGACCAAGAGGACCTACGTTAACAGCGATTGATGAAAATACAACGAAATGTTCAAGAGACATTGCTTTCGTTAGCTGATGCAGATTCCAGCCTCCTTTCACCTTTGCATTAAAAACTGCTTCAAATTTCTCCCATGTTTGATTTCTGAGCATTCCGTCGGATAAAGTACCCGCTGAATGAATAACTCCTCGAAGAGGTGGCATTTCAGATTTTATAAATGTAAATAAATCCTCGCACAGTTTCATGCTTCCAACATCAACCTGTCTGGAAATAACCTGCACTCCTTTGCAGCTAAGAGATTTGATAACTTGTTTGGTTTCTTCATTTGGGAAAGTTCTTCCAATTAGAACAACGTGCCTGGCACCACATTTCACCATCCATTTAGCAACTTCCAACCCAATTCCTCCTAAACCGCCTGTAATGAGATATGTTCCATTATCGCTGAACAATAAATCATTCAAAAAGTTCCTGCCAATATTATTCTCAGTTTCTGACATTGTAACCACTATTTTGCCAATATGAATAGCTTTCATAAAATAAATAAGTGCATTTTTGATTTCAGAAATTGAAAATTTTGTGTATGAAATCGGCTTTATTTGTTTTTTGGACATAATCTCTGTCATTGCACTCATCAATGTATTCATTTCAACGACGGAAATGACTTCCAAATCGACTATTGTGTACTTCACATCTGGGCGCAATATTTCTACGTCCTGTGGTTGCCAAATGTTCACTCTTCCTATTTCCACAAAACGGGCATATTTTGCACAAGCTTTTAGCGAAGTCTCCTTAAATCCATGACCAGTTATAGAATTCAAAACCATATCGACGCCTCTTCCTTGAGTTACTTCATCAATTTTCTCTCCGAAAGTCAAATCACGTGAGTTGAAAACATGTGTAATACCCAACGACCTCAAATATGCTCTCTTTCGTTGATTTCCCGCCGTTGCTATAATGCTTGCTCCAATCAATTGAGCGATTTGAATGGCAACTAGTCCAACTCCCCCTGACGCTACATGAATTAATACTGTTTCACCCTTTTGTAGTTTGGCCACAGTAATCATGCATTGATATGCTGTAATAAAAACGGTTGGCAAAGTACATGCTTCCGCAAATGTAAATTCCTTTGGCTTGTGCAGCATGCATGCCGAGTTAACAACCACGTGACTTGCCACACAACTATTGGTGGAAGAACCAAACACTTCATCCCCCACTTTATATTTTGTGACCCCGTCACCTATTTCAGACACAATTCCGCTAAAGTCCATACCCACCGCCTCAAACTTGGTATAGTACATCTTTGGTTTAATAATTACAAAAATATCTCGAAAATTGAGAGCGGCAGACTTAACAATGACTTCAACGTCAACTGATTGTAATGCTTTCTTAGGCATTGTTTTAAAAGATACGTCCATTATATTTTTAGTGGATGGAAGTGCAATCTCGAAGCGACCGACCGGCAGAACTAAAGGAGTTACAGGGTTTGCGAATAGTTTATTTGATCGCAGCACATGTCGTTTATTATTTCGATAGGTAACACCACTTTCGCTGTTCAGCCAAACTTCAATAAACAATTGTTCGACGTGGCTAAGCGAGTCTTTGATGTCTGGATCCAAGTCTACTGAAATCAAATTTAAGTCAGGACGTTCATTACGAAGAGATTTAATAATTCCCCAAGCAGTTGCTTGATTGGGATTAACGTTAGCCTGGTCTCCAATAAAAAATACGCCACTTGTAGCAACAACTACCTTTGGACGTGATACGCAGTTGGCTAGATATTTACTTATGTAAAGAATGGATTTACAGAATATGCTTTGGTCATTTACATTGTTCAGACACATAAGTAAAATTTGGCCCTGGACAGTGTAACTGTCGTCCAATCTTGTTAGAAATTCATTGATTTCCGATTTTTTGCTATAATTGATGAACTCATCCGCTAAAGTTTCAAAACCCTTAAACTGTGTTGAAATATCTGCCACTATATAACATTGGTCTCCACTATTTTCAATTCTTTGCTTCAACGCAGACGTCAAAGTATGATCTTCGCCTGCAAATATCAACCAAATGGTAACTTTTGTATTTTTCTCATTGGATAAATAGACTGGGTTTAACTCGGAAGCCTTTGCTATCAAAACTGAAATAAATTCCCTTTCTTCAGAAATACATTTAACGTAATTAAATCCATTCATTTTGCACACTTTATTCCAAGTGCATTCATCCACACAGGGGTGATTTTTTCTAATATCATAATCCTTAAATCTCCAGTAGCCTTCGAGTGTTCCATAAATTATATCACTGCTAATTATTGGTTTCAGCATCTCTTGCAGCACTAAAATCCCTTGCGGAGCCAAAAGCTGCCTAACGTTTTGCATTGAAGAATTTAAATATTCTGTAGCATGGATCACATTTGCAGCAACTACCACGTCGTATGAATGTGGAACAAAACCTTGATACTTGGGATCCTTTTCGATGTTTAATACTTTATATTCGATTCCAGATATATTTTGGAACTTCTTCTGAGCTTCGGCGAAAAAATGAGGTGAAATGTCTGTAAATGTGTAATGAAATGGAATTCCATGCTTCTGTAAGCCTTGCAGAATTTCATTGGAGGTAGCTCCTGAACCAGCACCGATCTCAATTATTCGGACAATTGAACTTATAGCACTTTTTTGAAACGTACTTACTAAGAAACATGATATCCTCTGATTAGCCGTTTTCACTGCTCTACCTTGGTACATTTGTGAAGGATGTATCTTAGGATCATTATTGCCAAACAGAATATCTATACCTGAAACTCTTCCTAACAGCATTTCACTCATGTGAATGTTACAATGTTCAACAATTGGTAGTTCGGCTAAATCAAAATCATTTTTAATTTCTTCTATCAGATTATTATAATGCAGTTTGAGTTCTTCGTTTGGCAAAATGCGTTGATTGACAACCCAGGTTGATTCATCACCGCTATAATCAACTGCCTTTAAAATTGAATATTCTTTTAAAATAGAAAATATTCTTTCGATAAATTGTACATGTTTCACATCCAATAAATATTCAGAAATAAACGCTCCCGAATTTATCATATCACCCATCTTTGGATTCCATCCTACTTCCTGCAAAGCAATTACTAGTGCTATACTGCACATCTTATGGCACTTAATGTTCGCTTGCTCCACAATATGATACGAATCCATAATTCCTTTCATATTTAGTTCGACTTCCTGTGCAATCTCCACAAAGTTGGGTAATGTAGCAAAGTCCACCCGTGAATGCAAATGAGAATGTCGAGGTCTCCAAACCTCACCGAACATTCCAGGTAATTTATTCTTATGCGCATTAATGACATTTATAAATGAGCCGATTGATGTTTTGACAAGGCGTACCCCAGTCATTTTGCACAGGAGGTGTGACTTCTCATTGTACAAATTCACACATGGCAAACCAGTATTGTCTTTAGTAGCGTGAGCATAAAAGATTTGATCAGAGGGTTCGCAAAGCATTGCAACTGTATTAGCAATGCCTACAGGAAGCTTCAATTCTGATTTCAACCCTCCAGAGAAGAAACCAGCTAATTGCACCATGGCATCCAAAACTATTGGGTGACGCAAATACTCAGTCATAGTCCCTGCTGCGTGTGGAAATACAATTTTTGCAACACATTCCTCGTTACCCTTCCAAATATTTGTAATGCTTTGGAAAGTTTTTCCAAAATTAATTCCCACTTCTAATGCGGTCTTGTAAAATTGTTGCGTAGATATTGCATCCAAACAGCGGGATTTTATTTCTTCTAAAACACTATCAACCTTTTCCAAATCAATAGAAGAAACTTCAGCGCTGGCCAAAGGTTGCCAACACTTCTCATCTTTATATCCTCTGTACTTGTTAAACATAAAAATTCGAACCAGAAACCTTTCTCCGTGCTCTGTCGGGGTGGCAATAACCTGAATCTTTTGTTCACTATTGTCCTCTAATTCCATTGGGGCTTCTACGACGAAATCTTTAATTTCTATACTTCCTTGGTTGGATTTTAGATTTAGAACATCTTTACCAGCTGCCATAATTATTTCTAAAAATCCCGCTCCTGGCAATATTACAATATTTGCGACCTGATGATCCGTCAAATAGGAGAAATCTCGCAAACCAATCATATTCTGATAAACGTGATCTTTAATGATCGCCAAAGGTAGCTTTCTTCCTAGCAAGGGATGCAAAGGTTTGGGTTGGGGCTCAGATCGTTTATCAAACCAATATTTCTGCCTTTGAAATGGATAGTGAGGCAGTCTTACCTTTTCTCTCAAATAAGAAGCATCAAACCCCTCCCAAACAATATCAAATCCATTCATGTACAATTTAGACAAACTCTCTAGCATTGTGCACCAATTGTCTTCATTTTTGCGAATACTTGGAAGCCAAAGGTTGTTTTGTGTTTCACAAGGAGGCAAATTAGACATAGCAAGACCCAAAAGAATTGGGTGGGCTCCAATTTCAATGAAAACGTTGCAACCTTCATTATGAACGAATTCAATGCCCTTAGTGAAATCCACGGTGTGTCTCACGTGTTTTTGCCAATACCCAACACTAATGTCGTCAACTGATAATTTTTTTCCTGTAGACCCGGAAACGTAATAACAATGTGGTGATTTATATGTAATTTAACTGGCAACGTTCCCAAATTCTGGAAGCATTGCTTCCATATCTCGAGAATGGAATGAGTGGTACGCAACCAACAGTTGACTTTTCACTTTGTTTTCAGAACAAAAAATTGAAAACCTTTTCAAAGTAGCTTGCTTTCCTGCTATAACAACTTCATCATTGGAATTAATAACTGCGATATCCAACCAATCATTTTCGTTTGTTGATTTGAATGAACATATCAAATTTGCAACAATGTTTTCATTTGACATAACAGCTAGCATCCCCCCTGATGGCAATGCTTGTATCAATCGACTTCTTTCAGTCACCAGACACAGAGCTTCTTTCAGACTCATTACGCCTGCAGCCACCGAAGCAGCAAACTCTCCTGTACTATGACCCAACACGTAATCAGGCTTAATACCGAAACTTTCCCACAATTTCAGAAGACCATACTCAACACAAAATATACTCGTTTGACTGTAAATGGTTTCGTTCAAATCAATGTTTGGAAATTTAAGTTTATTGAACACAGCGTCGTTTATGGAAATGCCAAAGTTGTTTTTTAGTATCTCGTCGCATGTATTTAAAGCCTGTCGAAAAATTGGGTTTGTTTCATACAAGGTTTTTGCCATGGAATTGTATTGCGACCCTTGCCCAGTAAACATAAAAACAATTTTACAACGTTCTTTCGATAAAGTTTCTGATACAAAACCTGATTTTTTTAATTTCTGAGTCATTTCCTGAATGTCTTTAGCTACAATTGCGACACGATATTTCAAATGCTGCCGTCCTACGTTAGCAGTGTAACAAATATCTTTTAGTTTCAAATCGGTATGTTCTGCTAAATGGGTTGCATAACTATCAATCAAATCCTTCAAAGCATTTTCAGTTTTAGCTGACAATGTAAGCAAATGATGAGTACGATCATTTTGAGAGAGTTTTGATACTAATTTTTGAACTTTGGGAGGCTCTTCCACAACAATGTGGACATTGGTTCCACTGATACCAAAGGAGCTGACACCAGCTAAACGTTTCCTTCGTGGGTTTCTGGCCCACTGGGTATTTTGCAGAGGAATGACAGCAGGCAATGAATTCAAATCAATATTTGGATTTAGTGTTTGCAAATTGCAATGAGGAGGAATTTGTTGTTTGTCCAATGCCAAGTTGACCTTCAGTAAGCCCGCGAGACCAGCAGCTGACTCAGTGTGACCAGTATTTGTTTTAACGGAACCAATTATGAGCGGGTTTTTCCTGGGAGCTTTGTACGCCGCAGAAATGGCTGAAAATTCAATCGGGTCGCCAATGGGCGTGCCTGTTCCATGTGCTTCAACATAGTCTACATCCTGCGGCTTGACTCTTGCTACTTTCAATGCATCCCTAATAGCAATTTCCTGACAATATTTACTGGGAGTGCCGAAACTGGAAGTCAAACCTTCACTACTCATGGCTGAGCCTCGGATAAGTGAAATAATTCGATCTCCATCTCTGACGGCATCACTCAATCTTTTCAAAACCATAACCACAACACCCTCAGCCCTAGCAAATCCATCTGCTTTTTCGTCAAATGTTTTGCAGTGACCATCTTTGGCCAAAATGACAACGTCCTTGTAAAGAAAGGGCGCAAGCAGCAAATTGGCACCTGTGGCTAACGCCAAATCAGTTTCCTTTTTTCTCAAACTATCGCATGCAAGGTGCAATGCGACCATTGAAGATGAGCATCCCGACTCAGTGGCCACATTCGGACCGTTTAGTCCCAGAAAATAAGAAATGCGTGCAGATACAGCGCTGTGTGCATTTCCAAGAACAACATGATGGAAATCTTTTCCAGTAGTGTGTTGAGTCAATTGACTTTCAAATTCGTGAGTCCAAATACCGGAGAATACAGCCGTGTTGCTACCTTTGAGTGTTTGGGGGTTTATGGCAGCATCTTCCAAAGCCTCCCAAGCAACCTCAACCAATAACCTTTGTTGGGGGTCCATGAAAGCAGCCTCTCGCGGACTAATCCCAAAAAACTTGGCGTCAAATTCATCAATCGCACATTTCAGATATCCTGCTCTGATAGAATTGTACGCAGGATCGTCAATATGATGTTCCAGCAAACGTTCAGCGGGGATGGTTCTTGTACCGTCTCCTCCTTCCTCCAAAAGCTTCCAAAATTCGTCCACGCTGTTTGCCCCAGGAAGACGACAGCTTTGCCCCACTATCGCAATGCAATTCATTCTATCCCTATGGGCCTCTTTAGTCACATTTGCATTAAGGGTCTCACCGAATTCTCTTTTTGAAATGGTCAGATCAACGCAATTTATCTATAATCCAAGCAAAAGTGATTAATTAATTTCGACTATTTTAATAATATTCAGAATACTCAAAATCTTGCAAAAACCAACAATAAGACGAAATGAGACACAAAGACATTTTATATTTTTATGCTGTTGATACTTTACCATTGTATTTTTAATACAAGGAACAACTTCTGCTTGAAAAATGTGTATCCAAGTTGCCCACTACAATATAAAAAATGTCAATAATAAATACCACGATGTATCATTTGAAATTATTTGTAATTGCAAATAAAATAGAATATTTATATGTAAGTAATAACTCACAGCTTCATTTGGAATTAGCTCCTTTGATTTATTCAGAATTGACGAAGGTCCGACATTGTGGAAATCCAGGATTTTTGCTCCTTGATGTGTACTATCAAAATAGTAAAAAAATATAATAAAATATATACTTACCATACACAGGCAGGTATATATATTTTATATTTTATGACATTGATAGCTCTGGAAACACACCATTAAATACATATTATACCAAGTTGCATTGAAACATTACCACAAAATGCAATTAATAAACCCGATACTACTCTATACTAGTTTATTAGCTACAAGTGAATAAAATAGTATAAAGATACTATAGGTAGAGGTAGAATTTAAAGACGCTAACTGAGAAATTGTCATGAGTTGCATTGTAAGTCAGAGTCTACTCAAACCAAAAAACAGTTAATTGTTCAAAGTGGGAGTTCGTGTCTACATTCATTTGACTCAGGGTTCGCCTATTTCGCGTTTTTGAATAATTTTACGCGCGTAATGCGAAAAATGCGAAAAATGCGATTATATGCGAAGTATGCGATAAAGTGTTACAGTGCTGTGAATGCACGCGCATTCATTTGAATCAAACTTGTTGAGTGTTGTCAATTTATCAGATATCAAATCAAAAATCCATCATAATTATTTAATCTTTATTTTATCCTCCAATTCTACATCCTGGATACTAGACCATTCAAATATTCATAGAAATATTCATTACTTCAAAACTTATACATGTATTAAATAAATTAAACACCACAACCTTGATTTTAGAAATGACCTACTTTACTTGTTTCTATTTAGTAATTCGCATTTAACTTATACACATATTTAACTTATAACATTTTTAAGATAAGGGTTGTTCAAAATTAGGGAAACGACTGGGACGAGTAAGGCGAGGAACGGAAAACAAAGTTGGGAAACACCTAGCCAGCGCCGAAGATTTTCAAAATTTTCGAGCCAGTGCAGGTGACCCAGAAGTTTGTAAGGGTCAACAAACCAAACAAAAACAACAAGTCATTTATTGATGTGAGTTTAATAAAGTTGTTTCAAATGTCCATGTATAAACTCATAGTCCATGATGCATCAACTTCAGATGAATGAGGAATAGTTTCTGGCTGCATATCATTACAATTTGATCTACTGTCTGTTTATAATACTTCAAAAATTATGATTATTTAAACGCTGGCGCGTTCCACTCAAGTTGATCTTCCTATTTTAGCATTTCAGTCTCACGCTATTTGACTTAATTTTAATATTTCGCATTTTTCGCACTTAGTGCGATAAATAGGGCATAATTTTACGCGCGTAATTCGCATTTTTCGCATGCGTAAATCGCACCGCGAAATGCGTAAGGCGAACCCTGATTTGACTGTTCAATTGAAATCCAGCAATAATTTTCCATTTTGAGTGTGCGTCATAGTAACATAATATACTGATAAAGTCGGGACTCGGACAAGTAGTGTACTATACAGTAAAAAAATTGTAGAGTAACTCAAATGTAAAGCAGGAAACAACGATCCCGGATACATAGGGATACGGATTCCTGATTGTGGTTTGTGCTGAAGAATGTTAAAATTGAAAAATTACAGTTGTAATACAAGCGTAAATATATCATCGTTTGATGGATTTTGTAATTTAAATGTAGCTCATAAAAATGATCAAACATACTCGAAATGTTTTTCGAAAAATTTTCTTTACACACAAATCAGAGGCATTTTACTAATATTTTTGTATGTTGTCAATGTTGTTGGCTCATCACAGCCATTTAGTAGTGTATCCTAATTTATAGTGATCAATATACAAAAGTTAATAATAACTTACAATTTGCCAAAGTTATTTGATGGGTCCACCAGTTGAACGTGATCTAGCTCCAAAGTATTTATTTTCTGTTCCAAATAGACCTCAGCAATGCATTTGTAGAGAATCGATTCTTCTGTGAGAAAAAGAATTTGTTTTTAAAGCCAGAAAGAGGATTATTAATATTTTTTCAATGTTGCCTTCTTTGTCATAGACAATTTAGATACGCTAAGGCAATAGCCCTTTTGCTTTATTACCGTTTGGAGGGAGCTCCAAAGCTGGGAACCCTGATGACTTGACGTGACAGGGCTCATATTGATTATATTGGTATTCAATTTTTTGAGTTGCGCCATAAAAATGGCTTGTAACTCTAAAGTTAAGATTGATATTTTATACGCTAGTATTTAATGTGTTTGAGCATGTTATCCAATTATTTCAGCTGCAAATATTGAATAAACAAAATAATGAACATTTACAACAACATTTAATACAATTTCGAAAGTTGAAATGTTGTTAAAGGAAAAATAATAATTCATATTCCATTTAATAAAAATAAGGAACGGAATTTTAAAGGATAATGCAATATTTATGGAGATGTGGCCTTGTAATTTGAAAGCTCTACAATATATCAAGAATGTGGGAAAATGCATTGATGGACAAACTATATGTTTATCGGACTCAGAAAAAATGCGGGGTTCCTCCGTGGCTGTCAGCCCCGCATGACAGCCATGGTGTTGCAGGGCACCAAAGATGCCACCAGTAGTACATAGAAATATATATAATAATTAAAATTCAACATTTCAATTTAATTACCGGCAAACAAGTGTGACTCTTTCTCAAAACTCGTCATCAACTGTTTGTAGACTTCGTATGACGGCTTCAAGATTATCAAATGGGTGTTGGAATTTGGTGAATCGGTTGGACTTTGAAAAATGGAAATATATCCATCAGATTCAAACAAGTTGTCGCAGTTTTTTATAACCTGTATTAAAAGTGTGCAGTTTTTTATAAAAATACTTATGAGATATTTTTAATTTAAAAAAGAATGTTGCAGACAGCGTAGGCTTTAATCTCTTTATTGGTCAAATACTGGGGTCCACTGGTGTAAAAATGAATACTTAAGTACACTAACTCGTAAAAAGTTGAAATTCTTACCACAAGCGATGGATTAAGCACAATGCATTTGTCATACAATGTTAGACTCCATGAAAATATTTTTCCAAAATCCAAGGCTACGAAAGAATTATTCGATAAATTTTCATGTTTATATTCTGACACCAGCACCAGATCGAACACTTCACTTAAAACAGCTCTAGAAAACAAACATAGTTTTTCATTGTAAGAACACCTTTGCTACATGGACTACTTTGAGTAGGTAGAGTACCGTGGAACTGGAATGAACATTTAGCAGGAAGAAAATCAAAGTCGCATTGAAAATCAACTTGCTCCTTTCCAAAAATATTTAAATAAACGGAAAATAATATTTAAAACACCAATTTTACGGTTGAGCAAGGTGGATAAAAGACCATGGAACCCGAGATTATGAAATGGCGGACTTTTACACTAAGCTTTGCAAAATAGATTTTGTGACAAATGAGGATTTACAGTTGTTTTTCTGGTTACCATTTTTGGTATTAATTAAATTGAACAATTTTGGCGCCAATTTTAAAATATTCCCGTTCGAATTTTGAGAATCTGAAAAAGGCCTTAGTCCTTCTTGTACCAAGTTGATGCTAAAACTATCGGCGTGCATAAGCGTAACCAGAATTGGTTTCATATGGGCAAACTGAAAACACAATGTCTAAATGTGGTGATTTTGGCGGGAAAAATTTGAGCATAATATTTGTGGAAAAATTAAAATTAAATATATAAAATTGAAGTACATAAAAATGGCAAAATTTTTAGTTTACAACAGTATCAATAATCAACTAATACGTAATTGAGGTCTTTATTACAAAAAACGTAATTAGTGAACATTTATTTAATTTTTACCTTAAAGATTCCGGTATTTGTTTGGCAACCACGACTACAATGTCCCCAGTTGTGATGATTGTACGAAGGGATTTAGCCAATACGAGGGACTGTAAAAACGTCGCCTCGTCGATGACAACTGTTACCCAAGCCGTTCTTAAAACTACAAAAAATGACAAGCACAGTTGTTTTATAAACATTGGTTCATAAATAGGAGTTATGATGACAACTGTAGCTATAGATAAATATACAATTAGGCCAGGCCAGACAAATAAAATTTGTCGCAAAATAAAACTACTTAAGCCATTTGCATTTGAAATGATTTTTGCAGCATAGTTTATCAACTAACATTCTGAAATTCATCTTCCGTAATCTGCAACCATATGACATATTGTGGATGTTGGTAGGATAATTGGGACAATTGGTAGTCTTGCCAGTCCAGAGTTAGATATACCATTACATAGAGCACAAAA
>JAQFYB010000733.1:0-45119 GCA_034694085.1 Pogonognathellus longicornis
AAAAACCTCTGATGAATTTTGTTAGGGAGTATGAACGCAAAATGAGTAGGATAAATACCAGCAGAGCGTCGATTTAAAGCATAGGCGAGTGTGGGAGATTGAGTAGGACTAATACACTTAGCGTAATATACTGAACACCCTGTAGGCACTAGAATTTGATTCTGACTTCTAAAGTATTATAAGGATACTTACACCTAAACACAGTGTCACTTCCACAATGAATATTTGGATGTAGTAATTGAAACATGCGTAGTAATAGTACAAGTAAATATAATGTAACTCATAGAACCCCTGCATGACAATATACAGGAGCCGATTTAATTAAAAAGTTGGTGGATGTTGATCCTTTCCATTGTACATTACAATACCTATTCAATTAACTGAACCCATGAGACTCATCTATTTCAGCCGGCGAGAACTCATTGTTTATCCTTAACTAAATAAAGTGAGTTTATTTTCTGTAAATAAATTTCTATCTCACAGTCAAACATAATATGGCTGTGTGAAATTCAAATGGAAGAAGAGCAAATGAGGTATTAAAATGGGTAGAAGTTTTTAAGGAGCTACTTAACGTAAAAATCCCTTTGTTTGTGTTGTAAAACAAGGTAAGTTCACACATTTTTGCGAGCTTACATTAGAATGAATTTTATAGTAGGCAAATAAAATTACTGTTATATCTACCGTTGATATTAGCAAAATTTTATTTCTGGGAGATTTAAAAGAACGTTCGTTTAACGAGTGTGTCTGAATGCAAATAAAATGGCTAACAAAAGCGGAAGCTGTGACAAATGGTGGTAGGTATACGGAGTATACATAGCTAGGTAGCTAGAGTTAAACTATGCTGTAACTTGGAAACTTCCTGAAATTAAATGAGGAATCGACATCACAGGTAGCCCAGCACAAGTACAAGAAGAGAAAAGGGAAGAAGATAATATAGCTGGAGATGTATGTGAATGGACGAAATAACCATAGACTATTTCGTAATTTAATGAAACACAAGGACAAGCTTGTTCAGCGTATTGCATTGTTCATGTAATATGTATTCATTGAGAGCTGTGTGCTGTACTCCATTACAAAACGAAATAACAGTTGCTTGAGAAGTTGTAAATGTAATGCATGGTGGTGGTTGAGTTGCTTTTAGGAGTTTAGCTGGATATGGAGAGCAATTACGAACATATATTATACATTCAGTTTGATCATTAGTTTAGTAGCCTAGGAATGTGAGGGAAACTGCAACGTGTAGCATGTACATGGAGACTGCATGAACTTGTGCATTGTAGTACAAGTAGGAAATGCACATTGACATTGCGATTCCTGGGAGAGGATTTGTGTATTGGGGAAAGGCTCATTCGAGTATTTGTAACGCACACTTAACTTAGTATATGGCAATAGTTAAAGTAAATAGTGGAGCTATATTTTAGTCGTATAAGTATTATTCATGTGAAATATGCAATGCAGAGCATAAGATGAGGAACAGAGTCAGAGACACAGAAGTTGTTTCCTCGTTCCTCGCAAGAAAAGCGTACGTTCCATGGCGTGGCGTTCTTCAACATGCAAATACATAACAACTATCTCCCGTTTGACTGGAACATGCAAATAGCCTTAAACTTTGTTTATAGTTTCTCAACTGACAGGTCAGTCTATGAAGATGAACTATGCAGAATGTTATAAACGTGCTTTATGACTTCAGCTTAAAGCTCCTACCGCAATTCCAATAACATTTTACGACTTCAGCTCTCCTCTATATTCTAATGCCTCGCTTCAACCTTCATTCCTACAACGAATAAACTGAAATATACGAATTCCCTCTAAAAATCCACCCATCATCCTCACTATACTCAACTGATACACACACAGGAAGGAAGACGCTACTTAACCAACGGATTTCTTTATGTCTACAAACATTCCATTATCTACTTTTACCCGTCTCCTCACATTATTATTATTCGCTCTTTGGCTAAATCAAACCCAACCAAGCTTCACCACCAATTGACCTTTATTTTAATGCAAACTAAAAAATTTACGTCTTTTCTCTACTGCTCCAACAGATACACCACCATATAACACTATCTATGTCAATTACTCCAACGTCGTAAACCATGTTCTCTCAACTATCATCATACTTCGAAAACTCTTTCTCTGTCAGTTCAAAGCTTACACAGACTCTTCGTACCTGACATGCACTGTAAAATCTAAGCTCTAAGCTGAATTAAGCCACATAAAAACGTCCTGAAAGATTACATTAACAATTGTCGTCGGGGTATAATGATAACCGTCAAATTTTATTATTCCCGTCGTATACACTACATGCATACAAATCCGTTGATAATTTTTGTGTTTTAGTTACAGAAAGCAGAAACTCTTATCAGATCGGAATACGTTGATAAGAGCATAAACAATTTCAGTGAATATGCAATAGCAACTGATGTACATACTGTACAGTACAGTGTGGCATTAGCTATATAGGTACAAGTGCCAAAAGTGGAAGCTATGAGGATGTATGTTGTCGTAATGGTTATATATTATGTTTAAGCAAAAAAGAGCACACAGAATTCGCACTAGTAATGTAATAATATAATATGACGCACATAAAACACAGAGTTTTCCTATGCACATTATGTGATAGCGATTGAACGGCATGAGTGGTACAAGTTAAGGACATTACACAAACTCAGATGAATCTGCAAATGTTTGCTTTAGTTATGTACTCTTTGAGTTTTTCGTTTGACATGAATCAACTGAAATGTCATTTAAGATGTATTACATAGGTATTTGTAGGTTAGAAACACTAATGTTATATCCACACACTGCCAAGTAATGTAATGCTCTTAAACTATACAAACACACACACGTATCTGTCTGTCTGTCAACTCCCTCGTTCTGAATACTCCGAGTGTGTGACTAGGTAGTCTATACCCATAATGCAATGTGCACACTAATGTAAAGCAATAATACAGTTATCTACATAGGTACTATAACCCTAAAGACAACTCTAACATTAAAAATAAGAAAATGTGTATAGGCGTATCCATATACTTTATACATTATGAGAAAATACTAACGTTCAACGAGGAAAACATCGATGAAGCCAAGCACTTGTACAAAAATTCTACCCCATGCAGTAACCTTACCACCATTCCATAACAGCTATAGGAAAACTCTATGCACACAGACATTATAACGTTCCATGTCAAATAGGCATAGCTTATAGGTAATAGCATGCCTACCTTAAAGTTCTCAGGCAAATACAGCAAATGATGTGTACATAATTTGCAGTTAGGTACACACAAGACATTCGGTTTAGAATGAGACTCGTCTTTAAGAATTCTTAATGATTGTCATTGACAACTAGTTATAATAAAATGTTGACGATTTACAACTTGTGAGACAAATGCCTTCATTAACTCATTGAGTGACACATAATTTACAATATCAGATCCTACATTATGTCAATATTGTTCTAGTAACTATAATTCTACTCCATATCATATTTATGTTATGGATACACTCCATTATACACTCTGCAAATATTTACCCTATATTTTACAACACACAATGCAGAGCACATTAAATGAATAATAATCCACAATATACAATTAGTTATCCAATAACAGTATATTATACAAGTATGAATGCAGCCTTTTAACGGGGGCATTGCCTTTATTTTGCGCTATTGTTTTATTCCTTTTAAAGACTAATAGAGCTCTTTTAATTTGTGCATCATAAACAAACTGTTGAATGAATGTATAGTGTTAGTGTTGAATAGCACAGCAATTAAATAGCCCTATTACTATACAAGTAGATTAACTAACATAATAACAATATGATTATTCATAATCTATTACTTTACTAATGTCTTCCTACTTTTTCAGCTTCCTACATAGAACTTGCATGTAGCTTCGAATAGATGCAAGACACCACAAAAAATAAAAAGATGAGGTTTTTGCAAAATATTGCGTATAAAACCGTAAGATGAACAATTGAGAGAGTTGATTAGGCCAGCAAGGCGAGGCATTATAGTAAAGGAGCGGAAGCCTGAGATTATATTACCTCACGGTTTTACTCAGAGAAATACTTACATAGGTAAAGCAACTAACTATATCAAAATCAAAGCAGTAGGTAGTGCACTAAAGTAATACACTGTAATAAGTCTAATAACAATCATCCCTGCATTTGGAGTTCACGAAGTTCACATTTTTACAGAAAAGGGTTTTCTAGACATTGACGAGTAGAAAGATGCTGAGAAAGGTGGACAGACCTCATAGTAACCTTGATTTAACATCCTCACCTCTATTCCATCACTATTACACTCAGCATACGACCATCTGCATATTATGAAACCCTTTTGCTCTAGCTGACTTCGACATGCCCAAACAACTACCTTTTTCTGCGCCATACCACAACATTAAAATATTCGCTTGATAACATTGCAGTAGATTGAGTACAAAGAAACCCGAAGTCACACTAGACTATATAGCTAATATTTTTCATTCAATCGGCTACAATATTGTTACGTATTAAGTACAATGTAGTACTGTACCTATATACAGTACCTGTATGTTTAGCTACAAAACTACCCCTCTGTACGTGTACATCACCACCACACCACATCTCGTCTCATTCATCCAGCTATACGCAATTACTGCTCAACAACGGCACAAATACTCTGAAATATTTACGTAGTATGTATTGTTGCACTAATAAACTGAAGTAGACATGACATGAGTCAAGTCTGTGTCTATTATGTACTGTACAGCTAGTGCACAGGCTCAATTTTATACAGCGATAGCTTATGTACAGTTGTATAGTTCTATCATGAGAAAACACAACAGTGCATATAGGGATCGTGTTCATGTCATCTCACCTTTTCATCAGCTACACTATAACCAAACTACACTTTAGCCTTTTTCATATGCACCGAGTATTTTTACAGTTCTACATACATAACTAACCTCCCCTCACTTTGACTTGATGAATGATCTCAAACTGCAATTTATTCATCATCAACAATAATATCTGTACTGCACTGTTAGAACCTGCTGGCAGCTTTACAATATCATATCCATCTTTATACAAATAGCCAATCCATGTATTATAGTCCAGTTATTAACTTGCTCTAGAAATACTACTGCACCTTTAGTTACTGTCCACTTAATTCCTACTTCAAAAAATTTCATCACATCACAAATTAGTTTGCATAAAAACTGGGAACGATGGCATACTAAGGCAAATTACCTATTATTATCCACTATTTGCTCGATAAATAGTATTTGTCAGTGAACCAATGCGATGTGTAAGAAGGGCTTGGTTAGTTACAAATTACAAATATTTTATATGCAAGACACCATTGTACTTATAATGTCAAGTCTGATTTAGAATTTCAGTAAATCATTCCTATTTTATTTTTTATGCATAATATCAAGAGAAAGGTACCCGAGTAAGTAAGGAGTGTGATATCTGATATGCAAGGATATATAATATATTTATGATAACTTTTCCAGACTCACGTTCATGCAGTTTACAAATTACACTTAGAATTCAGACTGTCAGTCTTGATTACAAGAAAATATAATCTCTAAAGATATAGTCAGTTTTAAATGCTGGTGAACTATGGATGGGAAAAATGAGCCTTTTTTCATAGGACCTTAATAACAATAAAGATTTTTAATAATGTTCTCCTGGCGTTTAGAATGTTGGTAGTTGGAAGAGTATCTATATGCTTTGCATTTATGCTACTTAAATACATCATTCATCATTGCATCTTACAATTGCATATCTTGTATTATACTTACGATGAAGATGACATCATAGCAGTGTTGCACACAATTACATGCGACTGTATCCGCATTCTGATTCTGCCATTAAGTTCGTCTAATAATCCGTTATGATGTTCTTATATCTGCTACATGTCATTTCAAAATTCAAATTGATAGCAGAAAACGGGAATGTGGTATTAAAGCTTCGTATCACTTTTTGCAAAAGTAAATTAATGTCATCGACGAAAAACTGTAAATGGACGAGGTTGTGAAAAACCGCTTGTTAAAATTGAAAAGAAATGGACGTTGTAGTAATTTATTCTATTGACTGACGACGATCCTAAAGCAATAATAATATGACGGTCATCAATCAGATTCGGCACGACCACTCTGAGAGACAGCAATGGAGAATGAGAGCAAAGTACATTAACTGGCATCAGTTGTAAAAGAAGAAATCTCAGCGTTCATGATATACACTTTGCCGAAACTATCTGAAAGTTGGTTGAAACTTATAAAGTTCGATTCAATTGAAAAATTTTATTAGCTGATGGGGATTATGCTGTGTAGCTCATACAACAATAGAATTTTTTATACAAATACTACTCAAGTACTCGCTCTTCATAAGCCATTACATAAAGTAATCGCTGGAAATTGCGAAGACGTTCGATTAGATACGTGCTATGTATTTACATTGTTTCTTACATGTGTAGCTGTGTATAGTTGATACACTTGTTTTTATTATGCTTGTAAGAATGCACGCCAATTCAATAAGGTAAAACATTCTTACGTAATGGTATGCATGCAATTTAAGAGTATATATTATGTATATACATGCTAGAATTAGTATTCGAGTTGTTCACGTTATGTAATGGGAATAATATTTTTGTACGTATGTGTTATGGTATGTATGTAATGTAAGTTGAGTTCAAGTATAGAAAAAGACAGATATTGAGTTATATTTGTACTCAGTGTATTGCATAGAGGTATGTAGATGAAAACAAAAAAGGAAATTGCCTTCTTAAAAAATGAAAGAGAGCAAGAGATTGGTCTGAGCAAGGCAAGTGAAGATTTTCTTGCAGAGAGTGAAGAAGTATTGTATACGAGTAAAAGACATTGGATAAACGCATTGTTCGTTGTTCAACAATCCTGAGTAAGTTGAGAAGAAAATCAAATTCTGTGAGCATCTTCCAGGAGGATGAGATGTAATATTACACATAAAGACTCGTGGTATGGTAACACACCACCGCACATTGAAACTCTACTACAAAAACCGTATTGTAGTGTTTAGTTAAATATGCAGACACGGCGAACTTGTACTTGTGTTATACACAGTCAAACTCGAAAGCACACTTGTGTGTATAAGTGTAGATTCTTCATGTTCCGTGTCTCTTGCTGGGTGCAGGCCATGCTATATAATTAGGTACAGGCTCTATAACTCTTTACCACAATATTATAATGCACTACACTTAATAGATGTGAACGAGCAACGTGATACATGTCATGCAATATATTTCTTCTCTTAAACAGCTTTACAATAATGTGTGTAAAATCAAAACATATGATTTTGTATAAAGTACGTACTTGTTGAGTTGAATCTGTTACGATCTTCAGAAAAATATTTTATGAAACATCTACACCTACTCCACATCCCCAACATCCATATACCTGACAAATGCAAAGAATATATACATACACTACACAATGTAGAAACTAATGAAATATGACTGCACGAAATCAACACAGTGTATGTGGATGAAAGTTGTAATTTTACACAGGTGTATGTATGTAGAACTATATCGTACGCATTCAAACAATTCTTCCATTTATATACCTACCTACCTATTTAACTTCATCTTCAATACAATGTCGTGTATGTAATGTACTATTATTATATTCTGAGGTTTAAAATATAAATCTTGCTAGTATTTATTAGAAGCACCCGAGTATGCATACATAGTAGCAGATATATTGTACCTAGTTATTTTCTTGTGCATATTTTCTGAGTCCAATAGCCTTGATCTTGAACTGAATTGAACTGCCTATTATTACATGTTGGTTTGCATAAGATGGGAACAAGTACGTTTCTCTTGTAATATGCAATCATCACAGCGTGTGTTTGTATATTTCTTCTTTTACAGCAACCACCATCGACCAACGATATTTCTTTATCAAATTCACGAATACGAATAATATAATATACTGTTTAATATGAACAAATACAATTTATGATTCCATACTCAAGTTTTTCAAACTTTTTGTCTAAATGCCGATAGAGAGTTTTAAGAATTCCGAATTCAAAGTAGTTGTTGTTTCATAATATACATTTAAAATTGACAGGGAATTTGTAAACGTTCTTAGGTATTTTTCTATAATTTGATCACAATACAAAATGTTGACAACAGCGTTGACAAAGGCACATTTTATTACCATATGTACACAATATTTTCATACGCAGTAGAGAAGTTTCAGAGAAACTCTTTTCAAATGCAGTTTTCTTTGATGCAATGTTACGAAAGAATTCGTAAAGTGAGGAAAGTGTTGCCGATGGAAGTATAAAAGACGAAGACATATCTGTCACTTGAGTTATGAATTTTGTATTTGGTTATGACAAGGAATGGACAAGCTGTATGTATCATGAAAAATGTTTCAGTTTTCCACATCAGTCATAGTTAATAATGGAAAATAGTTGCTGACATCAAATTTCCCTTGTTTCCACGCCATGAATCTTCTGTCAATGTCAATTTAACATTTTGTAACCATTTATATGGGTGGAGAATTGACAAACATAACGGGCGGACAGAAACCAATAAATATCACAAACAATTTAGATGATATATTTAAATTGACAGTTGTTTTTTACAATATTTATCTTGTTTGATTTGAGACCAGCTATTACGATATACGCTTTTGGTTTCATGATATGACTGTTGGTAAACACACTATATTAGTTACCATTTCCTTTTCTTGCAAATCTATAGAATAAACTTTTGCCATGCTTTCTCCACACGTCCTCTAGTATGTTCTCTTCACTTTTTGTAGTATAAAGCTTAGATAATAATTATACAATAATCGCACCTAAAGATTTGTTTGACTTAAAATATGTTTCGAAAATTATTTTCAGTTTTCCAATATAAAGATTGTCATCCCTCTTTTGAAAAATTTGCTATTTTTAAACCTAATTTTTATTTGAATGTCCTCAACTTTGTCTTTTGCAGCAAACAATTGTAATTTCCTATTCCTGTTTGTATCAATATCTAAATAAACATGGATGAATTCATATTTGTCTGCAGAATTAGCATACTTATGACACAACATTATGATAGCTTTGAAATATCTCTTGCGTGCGTGTTTAGTTTATATTGTATGAAGTACTGTATACATGCATTATGAAATGAACATGGAAAAAGAGATGCAGTGAACTGGAACTTTTCAGGCAAGACGACACGCCGCGTCTTGCATTAGTTTCGTGTTGTTTTCTTCAGTTAAACCAAAGATTAGGACTATTCACTGGAAAGAGCGTGGGTAGTCTTAAAAGTCAGATTGCAACATTGCCAATTTGCCAAGCTCTTTGTGCAAGCACTTTACCTCTTAACTTAACCCGAGATAAGATTATTATTTTCCTACCATGCGACTTTTCCCAATCGCAACCAGAATATTATTAAAATAACAGAAGCTGAAATGTAGTAGAGGATGTATACATATATGAGGTATGCAGACGGAAAATAACGTACAACAAAATTATACGACATTGGTTTAGACAAAATTCCTGGTAATTTTCCTCAACTGTGAATTTCACGGAATCCTTTCAAAGCCGACAAAACCAGTTCCAAACCAAGGAAAGGTACCCCTTCCATCCAAAATTTACCTGTCCAAACATAACTGTACATTCTACCCAAATACTACATGTCGACTCATCTCCCTTCCACTTTGCGGCAGCATATTATTACTTTTACTTTACTGCCCACAATGATTATTACCTACTATTACCTAACACAGAAGATACATATCTATAACTAACAAACATTTTGTAAATAAAAGTGATTTTGCACAGGTTTTATTATTCTCGATGTTATGTGCAGTTACGATTTATTCGTTACAGTCTAAACCATGGTACTAGTATTATAACACCATTTTCATTGAAAAACCGCATAAAAACTTATAAAAGTGGAAGAGGGATATTCCAATTTTATTGCTGAAACTAAAATAAAATATTGAGTATACCCTAAAAGATACTTTCTTGAAATTGTCATTTTGACAATAAAAGACTTTACTCTAAATAGTTGTAAAGCCTCAATACTATGAATACTTGTAAAAAAAGTCGTGGAAACAGGCGACTAAATGTCATCCTAGGTACAGCTACTGAATACAGCGTGTTCATTAAAGGATATATCTCATTATTGCAATTTGAGTACAAGTTTGACGATTAACCCGTTTAATGACAAAGTTTTAGTTTATGTCGTAATTAAACTGAAAAATTAATGTGATTTCTATCGCTAAATACAAAGTGAGGAATGAAACACAGCTATAAAAGCACTGCACATAAAAAAGTTGCCCGAATTCCCATAATTGCATTATATGTGTAGCAAAACTTGAAGCATACACATTATAAGACATAAACACACTGTCAAAATTCACAAAAAGATGTCAACTTTCAACAAAGGAAAAGTTTAAACTAGCGTCGTCGTAGTTCAACTTCTATCTCCTTGTTATCTGCACTTCATGTACGGTGCATTATTGCATCCCAACTCTTGCAGAACAAAAAAGAATCCAATACACAACCTGACATTCATTTTGATTTTCTACACACGCCCACTATTTTAGAATATGGTCAAATCCAATATTCTCCAGAATATTACCTACACGAATTGAACATCCAAGAAAATAGTGATGAGGTACACAGAGTGACATAGTAATGCCCATCTCCTTGTCATTTGTGCATATTAGCTTACATTATATATTCATTATGCGGATTGACTGAAAATCCATCGTCGAGTTAAGGTTTCATTGAAGCTATGTTTATACCTGAAACTTGTGTAATAACCCCACATTGTCCCATGCTTAAAATATTTTGATTGCACTACATTTACGAGCATTGGATACTATCTGATACAATTATTTGTTCTATTTTATACTCCAGCATTCAAAGACGACAGTTAAAAACTTTTTATGCTTTGCATGTCCCTTTTCTCAGCTTTAGCAGCTGTAAAACCTTTTAACGGCTTAGTCTCAACGTGTACCTACTATGTACGTGTACAACAGAACTACATGAACACACACGTTGCAATACTAATATTACGAGACTGTGAATCTGAACAAACTATAATAACCGTTGCATTTGGATTCCAATGTATAAGCATCTTCTATACTTCCATTTATTATTATTATACCCATGAACAATTATAGTATGCTCTCTAGTACTGTGTACTTTTGCCTGGTATTTATAACACGAACATTTTAGTGCAGCCAATACTCACAACGCTATATTATAACATGAAAGATTTGTCAATATAAATGTGTAGTCTTGTGTTGCATGTAAGTAACATACATATTATGCACATACATGTATAAATGATGTGTTATATATGCAGTCGTCAGTTGTGTCAAAATGCTAGCAGAAGTTTAACCAATATTATTATGTCATGTGCTACTAGAAATACTATCTGTCTGTGTAAAGGCTACATCATAGCCTCATACTACTGTCACTGAGGTAGGAGAACTATAATATTATGTTCAAACGCATAAATATATAAGGCTGTAGTAACTTTAGTGTTTTTAGTGCATTGCTTCCTACGGATAGAATTATGAAGATATGTTTATAAATAAGTGTGCAGGATTTTATAGTGAAGACTGACGACAAGGAAACCTATCTGTCGTTTTAGTTATTTGGGCTATTATACATGTAGACTCTTCTTGGTGGGGTTTTAATGCGAAGGGTTATTGCAGCGTCTCACTTGACATTATTTTCCTTCTGGTTTCATTACACAGCCATTATAACCTTTCAAACTGCCACAAAACAGTCTACGACTCTCCCAACGCACTGCACACGATTAAAATGAATAGCTATCGTTTTATTGACCATAATGATGTTACTTAGCCTCTAACTATCTCTAATTTTGTGCTCATACATTTACATTACGTTAAGTATCTAGCCAAACCCACTGGTGTCCTTGTTACATCAACACACAGAGGAACTCTAACTCTACTTTTACGTTCTAGTAGTATGGAAACCAATGGAAAGAGTAGTTCATCTCCTGGAAGTTGTAATATTACCCTGTGTAATAACAATCATACTATTGTACAATGTTTGCACTAGAGAATTTCCCTATTTCTCGTCAGGAAACAATATTTGCTTTTGCATATATATGTAAAGCATGAAAATATTAGTCTAGGCTATACGGAACTTTGCTGGCAGTGAAGTTTTTCCGATACTAAGAATAAAAGTCAACATTGACTTAATCTATCTAAAAACCAGACGTAAAATCTAGATTTTATTTGCATTGCTTGTTCAATTTGAATTAACATAATGTGATAAAGAGAGAGTACTTTGAGTCCAGGCATTAATTCCAACACTCAGTTGACACAGCACTTCTCATCACAGCCCACTTTTCTCCACTTTAATCATTAAATGTAAGATATTTGAGAATTTTATATTATGACAGTATCCATAATGCAGACGCACTTCAACTTTCTTAATGTAATTAACTTTTTCACCTCTAGTTAGTCACTTCAATCAATAGTTGCATAATTTGAGTGGCATTTTGAGGAACTCTTCTTTCGCTTGGTTAGTTTGAGATCCTTAACTGAAAAGCAATATTTAAGAGCTCTGGAGGATTCTATAATGTTTAGAATCGATTAAGAAAATTCTCATTACACGTGTAACTGTAACTCAATAGTTCATATATCCACAATGTCTCCTGTACAAATAAGAAGTACTATGTATATTAAGAACATGCTAAGCAATACTTTAATTAAAAAACGACCTACTTGTAAAAAGTAAATCTGTCGACAAATCTAGCAAATGGAACTTGGTGCCTATATATTTGTAGACTTTGTGTAAATAGAAATATAAGTTACCCTGTATGTGTACATCCTTGTATTAGTCTGACATAATATTCTATACTACGTTAGTCTAGCGTAAATCATTGTTCCCACAGTTCTCCGTTGTATTTCATTATAATATATCCACAAGTATAAGACACCACAAACACACATACTTTGACACAAAAGGCCACACGACGAATCAGCATTAAGCAGACGTTTATATTTTACTCGTTTCTAAGACGCAATTGGAATGCCACCACTGCTGCACTGCACTTGTCTTGCTTTCCATTAACACTCCAACAACCATTCATGAGAATTTTGCTTGCTAAGTAAAGAATTTTATTCGCTGTCACAACTATCATGCACTATCTGTAATGAGTATCTGCCCTGAAAACAAAAGATCGTCACAACCTCAAACTAATCCTGGAATACTAACTAAACGTGATATCTTAAAGCACTTTGATGCTAAGCTCGTATAATGCTAAAACTACACTGCAAGTCTCTCCATTACTTCGCATTACAAAAATTATTATTCAAATTGAAAATGAGGTCATACATTAATAGCATGCGCAAATAATTCATTTACATGTATAGTCAGTCATATACTGATACGGCGAAAAATCCATTTGATCAAACTGAACTAAAATATTTCTAATTTTGTTGATTGTTTTATAAAACGCCATTACATCCATATTGTAAACATTTTTATACATAATATTATGCAATACAAATACCTTGTCATAAAACCCCCTAGGGAAAATGTCAAACTGCAAAATCAGAATATTGAAAAGTGAGAAAACAAATCTTGTAGAGGATTTTTGCTTGAAGTGTTCACCTTTCACATTTATTTGTAAGGTATTTATTGCAGGAGTATACAATTTTGTCTGAATGGGTGTAAAAACACATAAATTGCATACACACAGTGCGAAAAAGTGGATAGGAACCTCATCTCAATTGAATTTTCTCGGCATGTGGGTTATTGAAAGTTTGATTTCTACATCCTGTAGAAATTTGTAAGAGGTTGAATGTAAGGCGAGTAAATGTTTGAACCTAAAAGTTGAGCCGGTTTTATTATGTTTAGTTTTGAAAAAATGTCTTTTCAAACAGACGAGACTAAACCCGAGTTTCTTTTTACTTTTTTCAGTCCCCACAGAATAGACGATAGCCATAATATATTTCGCTGTTCGATTCATCCTTTGATTACATTTCTGCGTCGCATTACTCCCGTCGCCATGTCACAGAAATCCCTACGCAAATATACGTCACTGCTATACTTCACCATTGCAATATTCCTGTGACTGGCATGGCTTGGGCTTCTTCGATTCATTCGTGGAACTCCTGAGGATTTTAGTAATTTAGTATGAGTAACGTGTGCACTAAAGATGTATTAGACGAATTGGAAGCACTGCAGAGTGAAGCTACGTATCTGTGTACATATTGTGGTGTCACATTGAAGAGACGGGGATGAATTCGATGAATGGACAGAGCAGAAAGAGTATTCCTATACTCCACGCAACAACCGCACAAGGTGAAATCATCCATTTCAAAGCAAACACAAATACAACTCTCCATAAAGTGTGGTTTAAACAAACTCATTTCTTGCCAAGTAAATTGTATTCAAACCATCATCTCTCAACCCAAATTACACACACTACCTACTCCATCCACACTGCATCAGAAACTCATCAGATCAGAAACTACCTATGTACAGTTAACTTACACTACCAGTTCCATGTCAATTTATTTCTACATCACTCCATACACTCTTCCATATAAAATACCCACAAATTGCCATTTTCATAGAAATACTAAAACATAACAGGTACATGGGCCATGTACAATGTTACTCGGAAGCTTTCAGACTCGCCCAGTCTACAAATTTCTAGTTACAATCAATTTACAATTTATTTACATATTTGTATACATGTATAGGTATTCTGCCTTAACTACAATAAACGTATACTATGTAGTACTGCTGTACCTACTCATTCATTCCCAATATTACATAAGTAAGCATTGCACCAAAACAGGACTGTATGCTTTTCTGCTGGTACTCTTATTAAAGGGATAATATGCTGATATCTGTAAAAACCGCTGTGTATGCAAGCTATAGCTCAATCCACTTGTTTTGCTCTAGGTAAAACTTTGACTTACTACATGTCAAGCGGCATAACATTTACCTTAGACATTAAATCGCTACATTTGTGAAATTGTCAGTTTAAACCATCCAATACACGTGGAACTAATTTTTTCTGTTTGTGTGATATTTTTATGCTAAAACACATTGATTCATTCCAGGGTGTCTCATAATAAATATTTAGGCTTCCGGAAAATTGTGAATAAAATAAATGCTATGAAGCTCAATGTCATAAAATAACAGTATACCTATACCTACAGCAATGGCTCAAATTCCGCATCAAAATTTTGCCATTCTACATTCAATGGTATACAAAGCCTGATAAAGAATATTAATATAGAACTCTGCATGGATGAGTGATATGAGTCAAGAAGAATATTCATTTAAGGCTTACATAATACTGGAAATTGACACTTTTGCAAATGTACTAGACAGGAAGTTCAAAATAGAAATTATGTAGCTAGAAAAGAGCATTAGGAGTAATATTACAAGTATTCCATGGAAGTGAGTGTGTTGATGAATGAAATCCAACACACCGAGACTGAGACAATAGCTGATAATAGCAGGTGCATAGCAAAGTACAAATGATAAATACTTCACACGTTTGTTGCCTGTGTCTTTGGTCTTCAGCAATGAACAACGACCACTAATAACAGTAAGCTTGTATAACACACAGCAAAGTGTAAAGCCACAATTGAAATATCTGTGAAGCTATTGAATACACACGTAAGTAAATATATTATGATGCACTTAACACAATATTAAAACTCTACACTTATATAATATTATTTTGATGCGCCAAATTTACATTACATAATCTGTTTTGTATGTATCTATGTATATTTTCTATGTACTACTATGTAGCTCCCTATACAAATAACATGTATGGCATAACATACTAAAAACTACCTATTTATTTTATGTACACATATAAAATAGAAATGGTGTACTGTATACTCTGTAGCCATGTGAATGAGTGTGGAGGCTGTTGTCGTGTGTATGTGTGTGGTTTCTGTTGAGGTTTGAGAACTTGGGTTATATCATTATACAGCATGGAGCAGCAGATGGGATTTGCGTTGAATTAATCCTTGCTCATGTATGTATTATTGTGTTTGCATAATCCACATACATACATGCATACGTATAATGTACTCCGTAAGAATAAGACAGGAGTATAAAGGGTAGGCAGGGAAGGAGCTAATACAGGTATAGAATAATATTATGCGATGTGCCAATAAAGGGATTGCAGTTAGTTGGGATAAGACGATGATAGTAAAGTTACAAGTAACAAGTTAGAAGCTCATGCACTCATCTGGCATCTAAGTAAGTGAAGTAGTATAATATAGTGAGTGAATGCACTGCCCAAGATTGCTTTTTATGGAAGTAAGCTTCCTTTCATTTTCATTCCTTAGCGTTTCTTCGTCAAATCGCTTCAAGTTCACGGACCTTCCTCCTTCTTGTGCCTTTGACCTGAAGCATCACCAACATCTACAACATCAGCCACCGCCATAGCCGTTCCTCCTCCACTGTACACTCCGCAATAATACACACTACACTACTCCAACCACTACTACCTATACCAACGTAGACTGACAATGAGTGTAAATATTGTTCTATTCCATTATTAATGCACTACTAGGTGTACGTAGCTAAAAAATATTATTATTACTCTAATTGCAACGAATGTTTTCCTTTCCCGTTGCTCTTTTCCTATCCTCCTACCTGTATACCTACCTGTAGTATGTAGTAGCATGATGGGATCTCAAGTGGTGTAATTGTGGTGGCAATGTAGTGGCTATAGTGTAAGGAGTAATAATATTACTCAGAATAGACGTTTAGAGCATTAAAAAGGAGTGTGGTGCGAGTGGGGGATGCGGATGCTGAAAAGTATTGTGTGATGTTATAATATGAGGGCAATAATGTGAGGGCTGCTTTTTACTCGTGTGTGATGCACTCAACTTATATGTATGTAGTAAAACTATTATTCACTTACAATTAAATAATTAAACCAGGCCTCCATGATGTATTTTTACTTTATGATACGAAATACGTACAGTGTATTTAATTATCGTCATAATTCATTTCGTAATGCTCCTTGCTTTAGTTATTGCTAATAATTATTGTGTGGCTTACATAAGGATGTGCAACAAGGAATGTACGATTACTTTGATAACTTTTTTATGGCAGTGTGTATAGTGTGTTCAAGTTCACAAGGAGAATTAACTATATTTATTATGATACACTTTGTAGTGGATTGTAGTAGACTACTTAAAATTGCACCCACATAACCTGAAAACCAACCCACATGTTGTAAGTAATGAGAATTTGAGCTATCTGACATTTTTATTTTTGTGTGTGCATTGTGATCGTAAGTTTTGTTGTTTTAGTATTGACTAGAAGAATGAATATTATACAAATTGTATAGGAGGAGCATTCTTACGCGGACTACCTGATGGAAATACAAACCGAGTTTTTAAATTAAAAAACGATGAGATGTACAGATTTATCAGTGTGCTTGTCTTACGTTCAGAAAGAGCGAATGTAATTTAACGCATGGATATAACCCGAGCGAAGAAATCTTTTAAGCAACCAACCCACACAGTCAATACAACAGCTCAACACACTCAACACTATTGTATTACAAGTAGAAATATACACGGGTGTATATTCGAGAGATTTAAGAACATCATAATATGAAACTAACAGGGCATGGAAATATGAGGAAAAAACACTTCGGGAATAGTAAAGAACTCAAGATATCCAATAACAAATCCTGATTGCATAAATAAATAAACAATATTATTCTGGATCGGTCACCGGACACACCTGTGCTTCGTGTCTTGTGTGCTACACAAAAATTAAAGCAACGAGTCTGAAAAAGGCAAGAGACATTGCAATCTCAGGCCACACAACGTATTACTAATATAAAAAAACAACGTATTGTATACACTGCATTGTCTTTACATTCAATTTCAAAGCTTTTAATACACACAAGCATGGAACACAATACTCGCAGTTTTGACTAGACTCTGGAAGAATGTATTTTCTCGTGGACTGATATTGTCGTAGCATACCTACACAATACACATAGCTCTAAAATCAAGATCCACTCTGTCTAAATTCAATGGATTTATTCACATGAAAGAAACAAACAAAATGTATTGATAAGACTAAGAGCCTCTTGGGTGTAACTGCACTAGAGCCGCAGTTTTCAGATAAATAGTTGCATGATATGTGGATACAGATAAAATTGAACTAACGAGTAGCAAGGGATTTTTTAATGAAAAAACACAGTAACAAAAATACTACCAATATATGTAGTACCTATATGATAATATGCAATAATATTTTATGAATAGTCATAAAATGTATACTGGCCAAGTAATAAATACTTTCTTAAATATTAGAGAGTTAGAGAAAATTTGATGGAGGCCGGAATGCGGATTTTATGTTTTGAAATTTTATTTATTTTTCAATCTTCATTTAAAATTTTGATAAGTTTGTTTTTTAGTAGTTGGATGGGAATTGGAGGATGTGTTCTGTGATGATCAGATTATTAGAGAGATTGGTGAAAACATCACGATGCGGCAGATCCATATCACATCATACGGTTTTATAACTTTGATGTTGTTCAATATTAAAAACCTGAAGTCAAGAACAATTTTATCATTACTACAGGTATTACTACTACTGCAGCTATGTACTACGTCTACGAGGTATGTAGCAACAACGAACAACGAACATCACAAACATCAAAAGCCGATACTCACGACTACGGCATACCTGGATGGATGCTGATGGTACTTGTAGTCGTAATATCACAATATCAGGAAGATCTGAGTGTATGTTCCATGTATTACTATTTCGCAGAGAGTAACTTTTGGCAATTTCAGACATGTGGAATGGAATATTATGGTGGAATATAACACGCTTCCATCCACACACGGCTTCTATTACTTTTTCTATATGTTTTAGTCACATGAGTGAATGTAAATACAAGCACCACTACCAAGATTGCTTTACTAGTAGTGATTGTATGTGTGTGTATGGCTAAATCTATGAAGAGACACAAGAGGACGAACCAAAGTCAAAGTCAACCACCTTATTTTCGTCGATATAAATGTGTGTGTGTGTGTGTGTGTGTATTTACTAATTGTCTACGGTAATATAATAGTGTGATGGTTTAGTAATAGTAGAGTGTATAGCGAAGACATTGTTGGAGATAATTCATCCTGAGGCTGCAGAAAATACTATGTTTTAGTTGCACTGTGTGTAGCTACCATAAACAAGTATATTTTATAGGCTAATTTATAAACTTCTCAGCTCTACAACATCACCGCATTCTTTATCATCATTATTTTGATTTTTCCCCAAACTGGAACAAGTAACACACCATATCCCTCAAATAAAACCGAAATTTGCTGCACTAAGAGTGGGAAAGGTAAAGAAGCCGAAAATAAAGCTGTTGTGTTGGTGGAGAATTGAGGGCCTTGGCTCCACGAGCATATATGATGCAATGTAAGACATCATCATGAACCCGTGCATTTCCATTGTAGAATGAAATGTGAATGTTATTGTTCCCGATAAAAAAACTCGAGATATGTACGTGTTGTGCTGGAGCGAAGGAATCCACAGAAAATAATATCTGATAATGTCCATTGTCACTTTTGTTGCGAACACGTTGTTGTTGGATGGAAGGAAGGAATCTGAGATTGCCAACGTAGCGTATTTGGATTTTCCAAGAGATGTGAAGCAGATTAGTCTTAGAGAGCACTGTAATAGAATACAGACACAGACACACGTACATTGCCTCAGTACATACGGCATTTCATTGCATTGACCTCGTACACGTAAAGCACGTACACGTAATACACATGTACATAACAAGGAATGGGAGAGACGGACAGATCAACTTGGAATCCCAGCAGACTACACTCTCCTTCTTCTTCCTTCTCCTAGCCATATCTATCTTCAATATCCAGCTATATTCTGTATCTGAACTAATATCATGTCTTGGTCAATGTCTTTCTCTGCTTCAGTTATCATCTCAAATGCTTACCGATCTAAGGCTCGCATAGGATAAGCATAACACGCTTCAGGGATAGCCAGTTTTCCTCCTTTTGAATTTATTATGGCACAGGGCATCATATATTGTACAACTACCGATATCAACGTACAAGTATGCATGTAGCACTCATAAACTTACACTTCCCTCACATACCTCCATCCAACCTAATAATATACTCACTTAGCCATTTCAATTTACGTTTTCTAATATCGCATCAAATATTCTACAAACAGACTGGTAGCCACCAAACATAATCTCAAGTTCATACTCAAATTTCCACATATTTAATAATAACAATAGTTATACAGCAATATTTTACTATAACACCACACATATACACACCACACTTTATGCACAAACTGGAATGAACACTACACTACATTACATACCTACACAGAATATTTTAAAGCATTCAGACTCACAGACTACGCTCTGTCTGGTTTAAAGCATAACATCAAACATTGCCGTGCCGGGGTAGGTAAAAGTGAAAGAATTCAACAACAAGCAGCAGACTGGCTTTAAATTTGCTTTATTAGCCATCGTCGTAATAAAAAAGACGATCAGAAAATCAACTGTAACATAATTTCTATCTTTCTTGCCGATTTTTCTTGAATAGCTATAGGTTTAGCAAGTATAGTACCAATAAGTAGATCCCTGTACTATAAAATGTAATTTTCGTTGTTAACTGGAATTTGTGGGAAGATTGATCTGGGAGCAAGTTTAGTAAATCTGTGTAGAGTAAGTATGTAGGTAGTGGAATGGAATGCATGGTCATGTTTTATGTTACGTGTATTTTAATGAGAAAGGCGTTTTGTCAATGAGCTTTGCTATGTGTGTGTATGTGTGTGTGGTATATACATCATTTTACTAGTTTAAGTAGATTGCATTAAGTCGAGAATACAATACACGTGATGGTATATACATGTACACCTAATAGCATTAGTTGATCACTAAGAAAGGCTTTTCTCTTTCACTTGTATCGTAAATAGAATGGATGATAAGTGTAATAATGTGAAATTGACAGTTTTTCGTCGTAGGAACTCGTGCAGTATAACTACTTAATATGTTTTATAAGTGTGAGGCATGAACAAAGCGTCTTGAAGTGCATCTCACACAATTCCAAAGGGAGTAGCATCTTCCAATCTTTAAGAAAGTACCTTAGCTGCTTGAGTTTCTGGCTGATTCGTCTTTGATACTAATACTACTGACAATAAGTGCTCCATATGAGTTTATTGAAGTGCCTTGTATATATATGTACATTGAGAGTGTTATGTGCTTGTACTGCTATTAGTGCGTTTTTGGACTACTCCTTTAAGTATAATCTGTGTGTGGATACGAGAAGATTTTGAGAATGAGTGGAAGTGCTGTGCTGGTTGTAGGTTGAGTTTCTTTCCAGCTAAAATTGTTGTAGGAAGGTGTGTGTACGTGATGGGAATTATAATTTAATTTTATATTATGCTCAGAGAATACATTGAGAAATAAAGACGGACAGTAATGCAATAACGAAATCCTTTTCGCATTGGCTCTCAATACACTGACTGAGTCACAGAGACACTTTGGTTCACTTCACAACACTCTGAGACATTCATGTTGTCATTTGCCATCTCCATTCACCATTTTATTATTATACTTGTCTATACTAGCCCTACCGTCTCCGAATAATTTTTACACACAGAATTCTTTCATTCGTAACTAATGAACCAGAAGGCTTGTATAATATAAATTGTAAGTCGGTGTAAAGAGGCTGACTCGGTAACACTGTCGTGAAGCGACTCATCGACTCAATTCTATGTAGTATCTCCATGGCATGCATCCCATTTTCTTTTTCGCTTTGAACACTTGCAACTGAAAATCTACGAATATTGTACGTACTCCTTTAGTTCTACTACAAAGAAGTGCAAAATATAATATGGAAGCCATTCAGCTCAATAGAACACTAGCACACAATGCAACATCTAATACTAGGCTTCGTACAGTATTTGTAGCAACTTCGCGTGGATTGATTTGAAAGTCATCACAAAAAAGAGAAAATGCCACTTAGTTCTGGGAAAAGGCTTCGCGTCGACTGTCTGCTGGACTAATTGATTTTCATTGAGCAGATGATTTCTGAAGAAAGGTAAGATGGAAAAGTTGTGCATTTGACGTTATACACAGAAAATAAAAATAAAAGGTCACCGAGCCAAACTAATTAATCAAGCACAAAAGTAGTCCTTCTTCCAAGTCATTTCACTATATACCATTCCTTTCCATTAAACACAATGAAAGAAATGATACAAGCTACTCAATTCCATTCAGCATCCGTTTTTAATTTGGACATACACGTTGAGCAAGGCTCAAAAACAAACCTCATTTCAAATGTCAAAATACGCAGTAAAGTCGGAGTTTTTAATTAGAAATCAGCAAACAAAAGAAATCATTTGCTCAAAGAGCATCTATACCAATAATTACACGTGAGAGTAATTACGTCTACGAAATTAATTATTCGGGAGCACGTGGAGCTTTTGTATATAAACAACAACAAACAAGGAACTTGCATAATATTTCATTAGAATATTTTAGTAGAAGTGAGTTGAAAAACCATTTTGTTCAATTTACTAACTTGGTACAAGATGCATGTTATGTAATATTTACAAATGTTGGGAAATTAAAATCGTATACATATTATATAACGACCAAAATTCAGTATACCTATAGATAAAAATATAGTGCTCCAAAATAAATTTATTTGCACAGCGCGGCTCTATTTTGCAATATTACTAAAAGAGAGACTTATTTATTAATGTGAGGATACTCTTGCGAATATACACAGTTAATGAGTGCGTACCTATGTACTGCATAATATATGATCACAATACACTTAAACTCAATATTCTCTGCATCTCTATTAATAGAACACTGCAAGTGTAAAACTGTAAATATTTTAATGGCCGTGACTTTGTCTGAAATCGTCAATAGATTAGTTGGAAAGCCCGGCCCGGATGTCGTCTCCACAAATGAACAAACCCATGTATGCACTTAGTAAAAATAAATTATTAAGAAATGTTACGAAACTATAAATTGTATGTGTAGAATTGTATGTAGTTGGATTAATTGTGAAGCTCTGCAGTGGAGCACTTTTCGCATAGCAGTAAATTGACATTAACGATGTAATTACTTGCATGTACATATTTGACTTCCTTTGAGCAAATGAAAACATTTACCTCATTCTTCAGAAATGTTAGCTAATCCAAAGAAAAGAACATTGGCTGTACAGTTTTGCTCATTAACATCCATTCTTCACTATTTCTTGCATGCACTAAGTACACTCACAAGAATCTAAATGTGGAAATGCATCGAAACAACATTTGTATGCACTCAGGAAATGAAAAGAGTGCCAACATAGAAATACACATTATACCTGCAGGCATAATATGAAAATACAGATATAGAATCACCACAGCTGTACTATATATACAACCTACGCAAACTTCTACAGGAAAGTCAAGTGCATTTAACTATAATGCATACAATAAGCAATAAACAAATAAATCCTGCTTACTTCACTGTTTATGCTAGCTGTACATAATAATCTTGCTCCCTTGGGTTACATTAGTATAAAATATTTTAAAGCAGTACATTTGCAAGTCTTAAGAAAAAGCTATTTGCTCATACTGCTAGGGTGTCGTAGCACAAGTAAATTTAAATGCAGCCACAATGAATAATAAAAACTCAGCGACGGTAAATTGCAAGCGGACTTAGTTAGCTGTGTACAACTACTGCGTGAACTTTGGCAAAGAACACATCAAGTATCTCCTTGCATCGAAAATCATGCCCTTCTGTAACTTTCAAAGATTAAATCCCTTTGTACGTCAGTGCTTTGCTTTTGCTACCAATGAAGAAGTGTTAAGAATAGAGTCGTCCACTTCATTCCTATCACCCATACATATATTTTTACATGTAACTTCAGCATAACATTATTGCAAGAAACAATTGTACCATCACTGTACATACTGTATTCGAATAGGAATGATTCTGTCTCCAATCTAATCGAATCGATTAGGAACTTGAATCCTGAGAATTGCGGTAGTAAAACGTGTAATATATCCACATACTACTTTAATTCGGGTGTCATGTAATATTGGTGAACATTCAATCATAAATGCAAATTCAAACTTTGATCTGAGATTCTGTGGAATCCATATTCAGTACGTAACAGGGGGTACAAGCAATTCTGCCTATGGAAATTTATGGTGGTAGTAAATCCCTATGATGATGAATGTCAATTCGAAGACATTAGAGGGCAAACTGTACTAATGTTGTTCTTTGGACTTCTTTTGCAGTATGACTTCCATTTCTATCCATCCTGAGACTCATGCATGGGCCTAATGAATGAATAGAGTACAGTAGGCATGAGAATACATTGCAGCAACACTATAAGCCATGCACAGGGTGGGCAACCTATACCTACACCTTGTTTGAATAGTTAATAGATATATTTATATGACATTTCACACTGTGATATTGCGTGTGACGTCAACCGTGTAAATGAACTTTTAGAATTTATAGTAATTGAAAAACGGAATATTAAATGAAAAGAACGTGAGTCCATGTAGATATACACACTCTGTATCTTGCATTAAAATCAATGAATAAATATATCTACCGTACTACTCACCTACCTATATAAGTTCATTTGTTATATACCTAGTGTATAAATATTACATGAACCTACTAAACGTTGCAAGCGGGTGTTAGACAAGGGTACCTTGTAGCCCATTTTGCTCATGTCATTTTCAACACAAAACTGTATAGATTTTCACAGTTATATCTTTAAATCTTTTATACATACATTTCCATTCATGCGAACACGTTCAGTGCAAACTTTTCTTGGAGAAATATAATTTAATGCGCAGAATTATAGGGAAAGTTGAAGAGTAGACTTCAGACTTGCATCGTATCTCTAGAATAAATCTGAATAAGAGTTCATCGGAACCTATTAATAATAATAATACAGTTCTAATATCTACTTTGATAATTTTCATTTAATGGAGTGTTAAATCCTTTGCTTAGAAAATAATTGTCACTCAAAGTCAAATTAAAATAGAATAAAATATAAAAAACTATTGGTGTTGAATTGGTACAATTAACAATTTGAACCTTAATTGTGTTACTATAGGACTTCAATTTCTTCAACCATTCACTCGTACTACTAATACAGGCTACTTTATAGATAATCATAATAAATCTTTGCTGTAACTGTATAGGATATGAGACCACTATGGGTGACAGGAAACAAGGCACTAACGTAGTTTGTAGGTGAGTAGTAGGTAAATGGAGGGTAAGGAAGCAGCATTAATTGTTTTACTGTACCTTGTTAAGTGTTCCTGCCTGCCACTAGTAACGAGGCGTCATCATCACACAAAAAATGTGTAAATTCAAAATGGGTTTTGTTTATTAGCGCTTGGCTATTTAATTCCATTTCATTGCGTCAAAAATAGCACTCAAGTGTAAAAAGGAGAGAGAGACAGAATGAGTGAGAGAGAAAAGTTATTGAACTGTCGAAGTGAATAGACGTGCTTTATGTATTTCGTACTGTAATTGTGAATTATTAGCATTCGAACTGTTAAATCACGCCGCATAGAAAACGCTTGCTTGAAAAACGTACGAGTCCTATTATAATACTGAGGGTGAGTGCGTCTATTTTAACCACTCTTATTTGTATATTATTTGTACTAATCAGACAATGAGTTAAATGCGCTTCAGGTTAAAGATGGTTTCTAGTATCTCAAGTGTTAGAGAATTTAAAGTGCATTGTCTAAATAAGGACTATGAACAACTAGGAAGAAGAGAAGCCAAATAATTTTAATAGTCTCAGAAAAAGGTACACACAGTTCACGTTTTTAATTAAGCACAAATATAGCAATTGCTTCCGAATGAGGTATTATTTTCATACATGTTGGAGAAAAAGAGTTTGTTCACCCTTTGTAACATTATATTATATATTCCTGGTGTAACAGTACCTACATATTAAACTCACATTGTTAAGCACACAAGTTTAAAGTCAACAGTCAGAATTGCAAATGAAGTGGCAAAATGACATATGTCAAAATGACTGTGTATACCGACCAACTGATTATTGTACGTTTTCAGTTCCTAACTCGTACCAGTTTCTTTTCTACCGTAACCATTATTATGAATATTACACACTTTAACTGTTACCTACAACAACAAAAGTACATCTACCTAACTTACATAACAATATTTCTCAGTATTCATCAAAGTTACACAACTTTCAGTCAGGTCCAGCAATAGTTTGTGTGCTTTTTATTTTTCTCCCCAACTACTCCAAGTACTCAAGTTGTACATTGCCAAACTATTAGAAATGTTAGTAACAGCTCGAAGCTCCCATCTTCTATGATTTTCACTTTACACCTACCTCATTCAACTTCACGTGTCTAATACCTACATACTATGCAGCTACAACTAATGCAAACAATTATATACTGTGTCGACCAAAATTCTTTCAAATGCCAAAGCAGTATTCATTTACATTTACTATAGCATGACTCTAACAAAATGTATTATGTAATGCACGCTACAGTGATCTGGAAATTCTAAACTTTACAAGATGTACCAAACTGGGCATACGGTATGCCCACCTATTTAGTAGATAGCTATTGGAAGTGTAATGTCTTTTTATGTGCGTACAATCAGTATCACGTAAAATACTGTGAAGACCTCACCAACAGAAGAGCCTAGGCAGAACGTGTACTGATATAATAATAATGAGACTTGAATAAAGTTTGTGTGTAGGTCTGAAGTATACATTCAGTGTAGCAGCACTGCTATGCTATGCCCACACACATTGCAACATGTACAATGCTTGCTTATATTTAGGTTTCCGGCAAGAAAAAGAAATCCAAATGTCATGTTCAACGTTCAAGAAATTTATGCAGATTCTTATGTCACTGCCTTAAGCATTTTAAAGTTCGTCTTCTGTATCCTCTTTTGGTATTGTCAGCCAGTGCTTTGCTGGTAGTGTTGACCGTATACACGCATAACACAATTCCGTCTCTCTTTTCCTTCCCTTGCTTTACTGTGTGCTTATTTTTATTAGTTTAGCTCACACTATAATGGCTTTACAGGGCTAATATAAACTCCATTCATGTTTAAAAGCTTTTCAAGCTAACTGTAGTAATAAGTATATCGTGACAGCAATTCACAATATTCTAAACACACTTTTTATGGCTCACACACTTTACACTGACTCATAGCAATTGTTTCCACGATAATTTCATTGTGCATATAAAGAGTTAATAGCGCACGCTAATTTGCCTCATACAATTCAATTACTTGATCATTCGCAGAATTCATTTTAATAATTTATATGTCAATTAATTTGTTTCGTTTATTGCTTTGCATTCATTAAATTCAAATTTCTGATGTAGAGATTTAAATTGAGCAATTTTAACCACGTAGGCAAATTATACATACAATGTAAGTCGACTTCAACATATAGCTACTTTTGACGCAGGAGTTTTATTGGTAATACATGAAATAAATGGAAAGAATGATTTCTTCAAAATTTATTTCTACTCACAGACTGTGAACATCTTTATATTTCTTCAGTTCTATAGCAAAGAGTATGGACAGAATGGAAACGCCACGGTTGCGTTAGTGATGACGATAATCTCTCATATGATGAAGAATACGCGAGTTTGCAAAAAAATGGTTAAAAGCCTTGTAGAGAATAATAGACTTAACAAAGGCTCATCTCTCAGTATATACCTCTGCTTTGTCCCTCTCTTTTAACTGTAACAAGCACGAATCCGTATTTTTCAAAGTGAGATACACTCCAAGTTTATTCTGCACTACTTACTACACATATGTCATGTACGCTATATGTACATTGAAAAAAAACACTTGTGTTGGAGACAGTACTTAAGTCCGCACTACTATTCATAATGGACACTATCAAACAATGTGAATGACACATCCGTTGCATAATCTCCAAGCAAAACGACGACGGCATTCTGTAAGGAATTCTTGAGAATCAATCCTTTGGAAAAAAACGGAGATAAAACATACATACATACATACATAGAGATTTCAATGCTCAATCAGCTAGCTCTATCTTATCATATCCATTTCTTGCCAAATCATTCAGCCAAAAAAGAAATGCTACAACTTGAAAGGATGTTCACCGAATGTAAGATATCAACGAGAAAAGAATAGCTGAATTTTATTGCCCGCTTATATAAAAATGTTTGTCTGGCACAATATGTTGTATTCCAGAATAATTATACCTATCGTGAGAGCAATGCTCACATGGCTCTATACAGATATGAAACACTCGTCTCTCTTTGATAAATATTTACAATACTGAACAACCACACTGTTTATTCCCTACATTGCTTAGTACCTGACGAAACTCCATAACACTTGAAATATAAACCACTGCTGATGTATAAAGTAATGAATTAACTGGTAAATAGTGTGTCCATCTACCTGCATATGCCTATTGCACTTAAGTTGCTTAGCTATACAAACATGCATAGGTACTACACAAATATTACTACCTACCTAGTGCCTGTATTATATCTACAGCATTAGCAAAGTTGAATTTGGACAACTTTTCTACAGAATAATGTACAAGTTCCATTTAACGCGTGAAAAAGTAATGCATAAAAATATTTTACCACAATGCAATACACCATGCATGGCATCACCATCACCAAACGATCGCAACTCATGGAGAGAGTCATAATACTCGTTGTTATTATAACTACTTATTTTATGCACATTGAATTGTTGTGATACAACTTTACAGTCTACCACCAACTCAAATGTCAGAGATCCACGTTACATACAATATACATACAGACACTCTAATAGAAAAACATGTCTTGGTTTTTTCTCCTTTAAACTTCATTGTGCTGTACAAATAAGTAGATTTTGAATGGATGTTGTGTTGCGTTTGGTGTCTACAACAAATCCTATACCTCGCTACGATTCGTATATCTTTGATCTGGACAGGTTGACTCGACTTTGACTGGGAACTGCTGGAAAAGAGGGGTTCAGCCTTAGTCGTCAATGTACGTACGTACTACTTCATGCATGCGATAGGATAGGTAGTAGCACTTGAACATACGAGTTCAAATGAATTCAACTGAATAAAAAATGAACAGCTGAGGCAACCTAAGATTTTCGCAGTACTACATTTTTATTTGTGTGCAACATATAACTGCTGCCAATGATTTTTATGTACTTCTTCGCTTGCGTGTCTTTCCTAGCCCCATGCACACACTCCAGCATAAATATCTGTATACACACATGAAAACACATTATAAGCCACTATACTGCTATTTACTGCGTTACAACAACGCATCTACACCACTAATCTACAATCTATAACAAAGCTTAGCTAACAAATTGGCAATGAGCTAAACAAAATGAAAGAGCAAGGAAAATACTTTAATTTCGCATTTATTTCCGAACAGATGTCTTTCATGGCAATACTAATACTGCTGTAATATATTATACAGATTCTAGTAACATGTTAATCAAGGTGTATATAGTAGCACATAAGGAAAACTAAAAGGACTGATTGGAACAACCAAACTGCTAGTATATTATGAATAAAATATGCTAGTACAAATGTGTGTAGCTGGAAGGAGTTGACCATATGGATTTAAGCCGACTTGTCTGTATGTAAGTGATACCAAAGTAATATTTTGACCAAGAAGTATAATTATATTCAGCATGTTTAAAAAGAAGGAGTATGGACGACAAAACGGATATTTTGAAGAATAAGAATAAGGAGAGGAAAGTGTTAAGGAGATGTTGCACACAGACACGGACAGAGCGGAGATAGAAACAAATGGGAGCGAAAAGGAATTGCGAAGAATGAGAAACCCGCAAAGAAAGAAGGCAAAAGACGAAAGTTGGTTGCTGTGACTGAGTGAGTGACTGGGTGAGCAAAGAAGTCTGTTTCGTATTGGTATTGCTACACTGAGGATTCTTTAGGAAGGATACTGCTAACTAAAAGGGAAGAGTACATTGCATGGCTTCTTTGCTTCATAATAGTTGATGGGATAAAAACGAATGAGAAGAATAGGAATAAAGAATAAGAGGATTCAATGTCTTGTGGCTCACCTTGAAGAGCGCACTGACCCCATCGAAACGAGAGAGAATATTAAATTGTGCCTCCAGGGCTTTGGGCCTCATGAGAAAATGATGATGATAATCCCACTTCAACTACATGTACTCCACTGCCATCACACATACACAACCTCGTACACACACATACTTTTCTCCCCATCCATTCCCATCTCAAATCATAGCCAGCCACATATTATGTGTGTGTACTGATAATTGTACTAACTACACACATACTCCTATACAGAATACAGGTATGACACATACACACCGCCTTGTGTGCTCTACTGTTCTCCAGACGCATCTCTCAACCTCAAACAGGTCCATCCAGCTACAGTGTACACTCAACTGTACAGTTTTTCAATTCACCAATGAATTCATTCAACCTGTGTAAGTAGTCATGGGAAATACTAATTGCAAAATTATTGACCGATTTAACTAACTACACAATTGTTGGGAAATTGGCAGAAAAGAACTAAACACTCGTATCTTTCAATCTCTTCTTTTGTTTTAATTTGCAAAAGTTCATAGCACATGTAGCTAATAAGCTTGTAATAAGCTCACTCCATTCATTCAGTAATCGAAACACGGCATGAGAAATTAGAAATTACAATCATCATAAAATATAGAGTAATTAAATCAAATTTTTTGGAACTCAGAGTTATACAATTACCCATTTGAACTAGTGTAATTAATGAGTGAAACCGAATTCAGTCTTTTCAACATCAACTTCCTTATGTACTATAAGAAAACATTACTCGTTATTGTGTCCACACACCCACAATGTAATTACGTTCTTGTACGCTATAAAGCTTAGAAAGGTAGGTATATGTATATATTAGTGTTTGAATAGGTTGAATGGTTTTTTATTCGTCAGAATCCAGAAAAGACCGACTGGGAAGATTTAGCAGCCTTATATTATGTCATAGAACATTCTGTGTGCAAATAAAAGGACACAAAAGCTAGGTAAAGCTGTATAGAAATTGTTGTCAGCAGTATTTTGAACTTGTATAATGGAATATGGTTTAGTACCTATACTTGCACATTATCGCGTTGAGCACAAAGAAGCACCTAGCACCAAAGGAGTAAATTACATATTTATAAATAGTTGAAGCGTACAACAGTGTAGGTGCAGATGAGAATATAATATTAGCAGTACAAGGGCGTGTGCATTAATCTTGAGCTCAGTACTACTACAACTGTGGTGTAGCTTTTATAATAGAAGTGTATAAGAGGAAAAGTTTTGTGGAAAAGGATTTCGGAGTAATGATATAATGATATATCCATATAGATTCCTAATTCTGCAAGTCAATTCATTCGAATTCTCATTACATGGCATTTCATGGGAACAATGAGCAGAACAGCTCTACTTGAGATCAGTGCAATCCTTTTCATGTGCTTGACGCAACTTCTTCACACCACATAATACATCTATTCATTACACCAAAAACTTTACATCAAAATGCTCAGTCGGGCCATTTATGTGTTGTACTCATTACACCTCAACTCCACTCACTCACTCGACTTTTATTTGAATTTTGCTCTAGGAATTCGTGGAAAAGTTTAAAGAGTTGTGGTGTAATGTAATGTAAATATATATAGGTAAAACCGTAGATCCAACTTCATAATATATTTTCTTCTGATGTTCACAGCGGCTTTTAGTCGAGAATGTTTCTCAAGAAATTTCATCGGCTCGTGTGGAGTTCGTTTGTCCTCATGTGTTTTCATATACCTATGTATCTTACATACAAAACTCCTATATTATAATTCTTATAAAGCACAAAACTGCGTATCAAAAGGTTCTTGTAAGTTCACTGTTTTTATTACACGCATGCAGAATGCCTCTACATAGACATAATACATGTGTGTAGACCCTACTAAAAAAAGAAGAGTACAAAGTATATATAAGTCAATGTACACAATATTATTGCATTTTAGCTAATTACTCTGTGTATTGGTAAATAATTCTGTAAATAATGTTTTAAAAATAATTTCAATTTTGTATAGAGAAATCGCATTGATTTGTACACAGAGCTACACTCAGGGTAAATGTGTATTTCATTTTGGTTTATACAATGTTAATACCATCATCTCGTAAGCAAAGATTTTCATATGTTTGCAATTAAACGGAAATTGGTGAGACAGATAATGCATAGGAAAACGAGGCAGTATAAACCCCGGTGCAGAACAATGCGAAGGTTCTTTCCAAGCATTATGTTACATGTTTTTCTTCATGGTAAATGGAGAATGGACTATTGTATTTGCATACTTTAACTACTACTAAGTAATAATTATATAATATGCAAAGTATTTAGCTCGTGTTTACATTGCACATAATAATATGCATTGCAATATGTGTAATATGTTGACATAATAATAACGTATACACCCCTTGCTATAATATGAACATATTTTAATGTAATAAATCTCATAGCATAATGAATACTTCTTTTACAGACTGTGATTTTAATATTACATGTAGGCACATGTAGTAGTGTAGTATAAAATAGAGATGTTATTTCATTCCCAGTTTCATTTTGATAAATAATTAATGGTGATATACCTACAAAATAAAATAAAAAGATTATTGTAACTATACGCTTCCAGGATTTCTTTCGCTTTGAGTGACTCAAAGTCAGTTTCAAGGGCCGTTGAGCTAATCTGTTGATAAATATTGCACATACTTGTTCTACGACTACTCTTCTAAAGTGATGAGGAACTACACTACTAGTCCCTGTCCCAAATCGACAGACAGACAAGTTGAAATTACAGCCTTCAGGTAAGTTCAACTTTTCTATCCGGCAATGTAACTTCTTTCTCCCTATCTCACATGAGAATGTTTTCCTCCTGTCTTTTTAAATAAGTGGGTTCCTCGCACTCCTCTATTCCTGCCGCATTTAATTGTACGCTTGATGAGATTCTTTAATAATATGCAAAAACTCGAGAAAGATAGTTTTCATTTCTGTCTGAAATGCAGGATTTTGAATTTACACAGAAGATTCTTAAAGAAGATTAATAATTGTAAAAACTCAATAAACTTTTGGAGCTCATTTCAGTCACCTCATTTTGCCTATAAAGGTACAACGTCCAAAGGGGAAATATTTAAAGTGTATTACACGTAGGTACCTAGTTTGATATTATTATTGTTATTAAAGTCGTACAGTTTTGTTTAGCATTATCATCGTCCTCATCATCATTTTTATCATCTTTTTATTAATCATCCACTTTTATTGTTTACATAGTACTTTTCAGCATTATACCATATGTGCATACATATATGTTTTATTTCCACATTAAAACGACTACATACTCTTCCTTCCTCTGACCTGCTAAGACTTTACCTACATCGCATCTTATGTGTGTTGAGATAACTTGTCTTATTATGTCTGCTGTTACTGCCATGTCATCTCATAATACTCCATCATCATCATTCAAATATTTACTTAGGTATTCATCTTTAATGTTGATTTCCTACCTACGCTTCTCTTTGTTAGAGGCTTGCTTAACTTAGAAGATGTATTGCAATATAGTGAGCATTACTTATATATTGAAACTTATTATTGCATCTCTTGTGTAAACACTAGTATTAGACTCAAAATGAATGACATTGTGGTACATCAGCAGTTTTTTTGTTGATTATGCACACATGATATTTAGAAGTACAATGACTCTTGGGTATATTATAATTACAAAATGCCATGGGTAAATTGAGAGACAGTGGAAAACCTTTATAAAGACAACTTGTATAAAAAGGAGAATAAAATTTGCCCGGCTGTGCTACCGTCTTTTATATTCATATGTAATACTCCAATGCGATGCCAACAGCCAAGCTATGATTTCGAAGGTGATATGAAAACAAAATTCCATGTAAAATGCTAAACATGGGGTTATCACTTCTAGATAAGGAATGCAATAAAATATACATGGCTAGCACTACTATTTCTATAGGTATGATTCATAAAAGTTAATTACACATTTTGGCACTTGGGAAAAGGAAATTTGAACGTGTTTAGGTATACGACCAGCAGAAAACAGATAGGAATTCCAAGAAAGCTGCATGTGTATTACTGATTTGGGAATCAAAGGACAGAATTTTGTGCTCATAATCATAAACACGGAAACATTGGAAGTAGTCTTATGTATGTCCACCTTAATAATATAAATGACACATAGTATGGTGGCCAGCTCACACATATTTGCTAGTGGTAATGGTAATATTTGTTGTACGCATTCGCCACGAAGAAATATTATGTAGCAGTAAAGTAAAGGAAGGCTGTTCTTGTTGAGATCTTGGAGTGGATTGCCTCTATGCAGCATTGGCAGTAGAGGTTGTGTCCCCATAAAAGTAGGAAGTGTAGCTAGAGAAGGGACATAAATATAGGAATAAAAATGACGGAGCAGAGTGAAGGTATATGTTGCACAAGTAGTAATAAGAACCACAAAATGAATCACATCAGTCAGTTCTGATAAAGTGTAAGACGATACATGTTGAGGATACCTGACATGCCCATTATTTCTTGAGATGGAAGCCAAAGTAGAAATGACAACGGTTCTCTTCTTTCACGTCACTACAATAATGTGGGTGAAAGGCAACACCCAATAGAGACTCCTATGCTTCAAACAGAAACACTCGACAAAAATGAGTTTCTGCAGGTGCAGACATGTCCGCGAACGGATTTCAACATTTTACCCTCTCCAATGACAATAAAATCCTACAACTTTGCAAAACTCTTATAAATATTCGGACACATTTTATATATCATAATATTTTGAATTGATATACGTTTTATTATAAAACTGGAATTCAACCCTTCCCGCTCGGATTTTTCCGTGCAGGTTTTATCCTGACGTCATGATTTATTCCTTTCCGTATATTATGCATGGTATACTATATCCGAATTAATGACACACATGTACATAGGTAACTACCAGAGACTTGTAGCTATAATATATTTGCATTTTTGCATGTTGGTTTACAAGTTCACGAAATGTTTACTCTGTAATAAATATGTGCACAACTGAAATGGCGACAAGCAGTCCCTGGACTAGGGAAAATACTATTTAAATAATACCGTCTTTGATTTCTATCTTTTGAGTGTTTGCAATAAAAAGACTTTTGATGTGTGAAGGGTGTAAATTTTACAAAGCAATACCATCTTTCCAAGAAATGGAAAATAGCATAGGCATAGTACGAATGTCAGAATATTTGCAAGCACTCAGAATATTATAATAGCGCTTTACACAATACTCAGAATCCCCTTGTTGTCATCCATTCTTCACCAGAGTGTCTATCATTTATCAATGGTTGTCACAAATCAGACGAGCATTAGAAGCTAACATTGACAATGAACGAATACATTTGAATACATGAATAAATTGCAATCATTTTGAAATTTGTTGCTGTTTCCCAGTAACTGTTTTCCGTCAAAAATCATCTCTCATGCATATACATTGTAATGATAATAATGTTGTACCCTAAAGTGCTCCTTTATTGACATCTCGAGCTTCAGATAAATGATGCAATGATATTCTTCTCTATCACATATTTACTTTTAAATGCAAGCCGTGTACTATTACATACGTGATTGAATGCATACAAAGATATTATATAGAAACATTGTAACTGTATGCAAGCATACATTTTGCATGTCAGAGCGTCATAGTGGCTATTTAAGAATGCAGGGAACACAGTGAGTGCCTACCTACAATATAAATAATTTTCGAGTGTAACTGTTAAGAATTAAACTTGAAATCGCAAAAGACGTCGTAGTTGAGGGAGGCGTCTGGATGCTGACATAATATCTTTGCACACGAAGATAATTATGATGTCTTTATGCAAGAAAAATATTTCATTAAAATAGTTTTACTATATTACGTTTCTGTCTCAGCTCTATATTATTAGTAGCACGTTAGAGATATGTGTGGAATGAGCATAGTTATGTGTGAAGAATATAGGTTGGCTATATGCAAGGTAGTACATTTGCAAGACATGCATGTTTAAGTAGGCATCTTGTATTTATTCAGCTAGGTACCTACTCCCACCAGAAAAGTTTAAGATGATGATGTTCTTTGCCATTTGTAGGCGTAGCGGTGTGTGTGGTGTATGTAACTAACTACGTATTATATAAGTATGAAAACTTCGTACTAGCGACGTATGTTCATTTCATACAAATATAATATGCAAACAGGGTCGAATGTGCGAGTTTCTTGACATCTTCCATCCGCAACATCATCACATCACCATAACATTTCAGCGTACCTAAGCTACTTTCGCATGTATGTTCAACCATCACTTAGAACGAATGTATACACACTGTCAGAATATTGCTCTCAATTTTTCTGAGTATTAAATGTGCCATGTCACAGTTTTAGACCAAATACAAGTCAAAAGAATACAAAATATCCCACAAAAGTAGAAAATCCGGTGGGATGAAATGATAATGATTTCAAGTCATACACTTTTTCTATGATATTTGAAAAAAGACTTATTTTTAATAAAAAGGTATGCTACTAGGTAAGTTTAATTATTTTTCACATACAACACGTAAAGAATAAAAACTTCAGTTATTGGCATTGTATCTGTAGAACGTTTTCAATTATAATTTATGCAACTCCCTATATAGTTTGATTACATATGCATATGTATTTTTATTTTACTTTTCAAAAATTCCAAAAAATGACTTAATATGATGCTGCAAACGTATAGCTGAACTTAGGAAATATATTGATGAAAAATTCCTTTAGTGTTTTCTCAATACCTTTTTCATGACTATTTTTATGCTTTCTATACATGCATGAGAATCGTAGAGTTGGACAAATTGCACAATAATGATGTTCAAGGATGCTTTAAAAATAGCTTGGGATGGACGGAGTATTGTAGCTGAAATGGAAATGGGGATTATTATGATGAATGATACTGACCTCTTCGGTGACTTCTCTGGGAAGATGTTTGATTTGGAGCTGTCGTCCCCGATGAAATTTTCTGCGTAGATCATCAACTCTTTTCTCGAGAGGATCACTATTGTGTACCTCGTCGACCCAGGACGCTCCAGTGGAAGCAGTCGCTACGACACTTGATGACCATAAATTGTCAGCAGCTGCTGTAATCAACTCACGGTCATAGCAGGGAAATCCACAAGGATTGGCGGAGAAAGCATCCGCCGATCCGGCAGCCATCGTACCGCTCGGATCTTCGGGTTGAAGACTTTCCGTCGCTGCCTCCCCTTCGTCACCTCCCGTTTAACAAACAAATTTTCCACCACTTAACAAAACGAACGAATTTGATCTCATTCAATGCAATCTTTTTTTAGATTTACTATGCAAATACAAGTCTCTACACTCTGTCCCATAAAGGGACTCAAACAAATCCAAGTAGAATTCTTCTCATAGGTCTACAAAACTCCGCCGGCTCACTCAATTAAAATATTTCAATTGAATTCTACGCAATCCGATTCCGCAAACAAACCAAAATAAACAAACTTCAACTCCTTGTCAAACAATTACTCAAAATCTTAACGCAAATCAGCTGAAGAAAGAGTCAACTCAAGTGCATATTAAGTAAAACTCAAACCAGCAATTGAAAATGAGACAACACAAAACTTTTCCACTCAACCCAATATCAATATCACCAACACAAATAACCAAGGTAAAACAAATGAAGACAGAACGTATATGTTAAAAAACTCAGCTTTCTCATTCCATATTCATAAACTGTAATTGTAATTTACACTGGAGAAACACACGTTCAAAGTACAGAGCTACTGAAAAATCTTTGTTAAAAATCCTTGCAGACGACTCAGAATTTTCCTGGTTAATTAACTGGATTTGTGAGAGTAGTTGTACATCAATTCCTTTACACTTTCCTACTTGTTTCTTTCTATGGTGACAAGTTGGGTCACCAACAGACATAAGACAAGGAAACCTAAAATTCAATTAAATCTCAATGAATTATTTTAATATGGGAAACACACATAAATTCACTGTAGAGACTATCCTTGTGTTTGCGTGTGTAAATCCCGACTTTGCTTACACGTTGCAAATGAAGCTGAGCGAAAGAACCTGTCACGAAGGTTCAGGTCACCCCCTTAGGACTTACTAATTAATTAATAAAGTTAGTAGTTAATAAAGCTACTAAAGTTCCTTGCCTATATACTAATAATATATTTGGTTGTCTATCTGTTCACAAGTTCACACACAGTCTGAATGTACATTCTCCGCCGTTGTTGTTGCTGCTGTCGTTGTCTCACTTGTATTCAATTCAATAACAGCATTAAATCAATCACAATGTCTTTGCTAAGTGTATGCGGTCAACGCAACAACGTTGTTACAACTAAAGCCTCGAGATTCTTCTGACAGACATCTCCTATACCGTAATAATGTAAGATATCGTATTACTACAGATACTACTCACCCTTGTACAAAGATCAACTGGGACTTTATACCATACAATATATAAACGTGTGTGTGTATATGTGTATAAATATTCGTTTACGATACACAGATGGGTACAAGTTTAAGTGGATATGAACAAAATGACGATGATGATCATGAACTGCTGTATACAACGACTTAAGTAGAGGAAGGGAAGACTTTCGCGAATTTGTCCACACTTAAGAATTGTTCAAAGACAAAATATGAAATCAGAATAATATTGTTATAATAATCACAGTGGTGATATTTAATAGAAAGAGAAATAAATGATTTCATGAAATACAATTAAAGTCAAGTTAAGTATGCAAGCAAAGGAAAGAACCGCGTGGATTTGGAGATTGCAGAACTCTTCCTTCCACACTCACTACCTCAGACTGACTGAGACTGACAGAAAACTACATAATACGCTTACACACATACACACACACGTTCATACATACATACATTCAGCATTATAGTGCAGTATATCCAAAGGCACACAGCTCCTCACAAACTCATACATCCACGTACTAGTAAAGTGGAAGTACTGTGTGTTTTCACAGACTAAAAAGCCACTAAGGCTGTGTGCATTGCAATGCCAAGCTTAACTCTTGCACTTACGAACTTACGAACGATACGTCTCTTCTTCGGGTTCCTTTTCACTGCAAACTACTACAACAGTATAAAACTATGGTCGTGTAACTTGTAACTTGTAACAGAAACTTGTGTGAGCACACACACACATACATACACATAGAAAGAAGAGCTACAAGGTACAAACGACCATCTCTAAAAGACAGAGACAGAGAGAGAGAGAGGTGGGTAGGGTAGCTCTGCGAATAAGACGATAGGTAGGTTTTTGACTTGTAGAGTTAGGATTAGTGCTAGAGCAGTGTTATGTATTATACACACAATACGTGATAGTCGTGTTATTATGCTATGCTGAATTGTGCTAGTAGAAAAACACAGAGAGACAGGGCTCTTAGCTACTACAACTACATCATCATTGCACACTGTACTACGGCGTACAAGATAAACGGCTAAGCTTAGGAACAACATGAACACAAACCTCATCTCATTACCAACATAAAAGATACGAGAGATAGAACGAGACTTATTACATCTATCGACTCTACAGATACGACCGGGATACTACACAACGAGTATTTAACTTTTTTCCTATTTTTTCTATCTTCATCTCTCTCTCAGCGTTTTGTGATTTTTTTTGCATGTATTCTATGTAGTCGTACGTACGTACGTAAGGAATATTATTACTATATTTTATACTACTACGTAGCAATACTATTACTACTATGCTGATGCGAAGTGTACTTTGCGTAGTATTTCTTTGGGTTGCTTGATGTACTGTAGAGTACATACAACTAGGCGATTATGCATTTGCTATTAAAAGGGACGGTGGCCCAGAAGTTTGCAATAGTTGGATGTGCTAGACACAACGCAATGTTGCGTTGTGTTGGAAGAGAAGTATCTATAACTACTTTTTAAGTTAATTAAAGTAAAAATGAGAATTTTAGCAAGACAACAACTCTTTGCAGAGATTGCTAGAGATATATACAAGTATGTACAATGTAGAAAACTGAAAACTGACTGAACCTGCTGTTGCTGGTTGTTGTGGTGCTGCTATTTCTTCTTCTTCGTTATGCATTTGCTTTTCTGGTTCATTTTCTTCTGCATTGGAACTTTCCTCTTGCGGAGGAGGAGAGTTGTTGTCGTTTGCGGCTTCTCTTCCTTCTTCTACTTCAGCTTCTTCTTTCTTTTCTGCCAAATCCATGCTCAAATTCATGTACAGGATTTTCAACGGGATGTGAAATCAACTGACTGGACCAGTTTCACACTTTGTTTTGTTCTACTGGGATGTATGTGTGTATAAATGAAGAAAGTGGTCTGCTAGGTATAGTTTTTTATAGGAAGGTCGTAAGTAACAGATGAGATTTGTAAATTGAGCTTTAAAGATTTAAAGGACTACTGGTAGTAGTGGGTGTTACTATTTGACTTTTTGTATTCATTGGATGTGTTGCTATTGATAGTGTAGTTTGATACGTGGATTAAATGGAGTTTAATGTGTAGTTGGAGTAATAGCGATCAGGTTACATTTGGAGAACTTAAAAGTGTGAGACGTTTGAATTGAGACTAAAGATGATTTTGTGTGTAGTGTGCGGGTCGAAAGGGTTTTTTGCTGGGAGAAGCTTTGACTTCTTGTTTTGTGTGCTGGTATTATCCTATCTCGGGTTTTACTTTTAGTTTTACTTGTTGTGAAGTTGTGATGGAACGAAACAAGTCGGTTCGGTTGATTCATTTGTGAGTTCCGTCAACGCGACTACTTGCTTAGTTACTGCTCGCCCGATTTCTGTTCGTCTTACCCTGATTTACCGACGTAGTCTTTCTGACGGAGTCAGGCCATCAGCCAGCCAACTCTCTCTACTGCTCATAAGCACACGGAACTTGCGAACATGTTCCAAAACCAAAACAGAACGAACCGAGTCACTTCACTACTCACAATCATCCTTCTTCTAACCGTCTCCCGGTCTCCTCATAACACACAACCGGGTATTCTCTCTAGAATACCAGCCAGCCACTTCTAGTCCTCCTGTGAGATTCCCACTCTTTCCCGTCTTCAGTCTTCCCTACCACCGTCTTCTTTTACGCTACTCTACAAATACACATCAGTCCGCCACCACTTCTTCCCTCCAAGTCTTCACTACACATCTGCCCGTCCAACGTCACACCTCTACTGACACACTCCTCAATCCCAATGACTGACTGACCCCTATACACGGCCACGCCAATAATATGTCATCAGGGCTCAAGCCAATTACTCCACAGGGTGAATCCCACTCCAATCGCCATACATCAATTCTTCCAGCTGCAGATACATCTTTCAAACTATTTACTAAAAGAAAGTAATAAATTATATTCTTGTATTTTCATACATGCGCATCCTAAAACCTAATACTAGACACATACGCTTTCAACTTATCAAGACTATTATTGTGTTCATACATACAAACATACATGCATTGTGAATGCCATTCCATTTACCTTAAGCCCGTCCTATTTTGCCATTATATTTCTACGTGGAAGTAAAAGCAAGGCATTATATAATTATCAGCCATGGATACTCTCAATCTACTAAGATCACACATTTTGTTATACAAGAAGCCAAATTAGATATACATTGACGCACTTCAAAAATCAACCTCCATTTTTACTTGCTAAAAAGTAAACAAGTTGTGTTGATTAATGTCTATTGCAGTTGCAATATAATGCTTATTTCAGGTTAAATATAAGTTTCATTTCTTTTTAATGCACAATTTTTATAGGGCATTTTCTTTTGTAAATCATTTATACATTTGCAGTTTTTGATAAAAGTATGATGAGCATCAGACGTCTGGATATTTTCATATGGAAATGCATTTGAAGAATACTTTCGGTAGATATAAAGCTTAATGCGAAACTGAAATTGTTATTGTTGCCTTTTAACAAATAGGAGCTTAATTCCTTTGTGAGAAAAGTATTCACAATCAGTCCGATTATACCCGACACGCCGCACTCACAAAATAGTTCATCATAAGAGACTGTATAGGTACCGATAGAGATTTGAAGTGTTATAAATACGTTTATAATGTTTTTGCCACAATTTTTTACGTGCACGTTTTATAGTAGGTACAAATGCAGTTTATATAGTCTACAAAATGTGAGGAATACACAGGCATGATGCTATAACAGATACTTTTATATTTCCAAGACACGTTTTTTCTGTCTTGTTCTGTACAACGTTGCAACCACAATGGTTTTAATAGTAATACTGTGCTAATGTATTTATTCAATGACATCATAGTGCTAGACTCTCTGAGGTCACTCAAAGCTGACGTTCTATCAGAAGTATAAAAAAGTCAAACCACACGAGAGCTTTGACTTTGATGAGAATACTGGCCACAATTTAAAATATTTTGATCTCGTTGCAAATTTATTAAAACCATTATATTCTGAAATGAAAGTTACGATCAAAGTATGCTCATATCTCAAGTGATGTTGTATTAGCTGTTTTGGTTTAAATTATATTTTCAATATCGATCCACTTCAAGCACAATATATCGTCTCTGCTTTAGCTCCGGAGAATTCGAGTTGGAAATTCCTTTGTATATTAGTTTCACATCCCACTCGTAAATGTACACCTACAAATTAATCTCGTACCCACTTATTTTTTGTTGAGCACACTCAATCAAAACTTATTACATTTTGTAGGCTCACTTGCAGAATATATTATATTCCTACAAACAAATACCTATTTGCTAATAAACTATTATAATCATATTTTCTAGTTCATAACAGTAAAATAGCAGAAATATCTGATAAAAGATCGTCAACAATTTTTTAATAAAATATGCATGTTATTTAAATACTTTAAAGGTTGGTTTATGAATTTGTAATAAAAAGTATTTTATACTTTAAAGAATCATTTTATTATGCCATAACAAACGTATACCTGTATATAAATACATATTTGCGCCATATATTCATCGAAATAGATAATACACATAATTCAAATAAGAAATAATGAAATTTTTGTGCAGTGGCAAATAGTATTTGTATCACTATAATACTATGCTATATGACTGTTTACTAATCTTTACTTTGTTCATAATATTATAGGGTTTATGTTATACAATAATATATATTATGATGCCATGGTCAATTTAAATGTTAAGTTGGTGATGTGAAGTGCGCAAAAGATAAAAAGGTGTGTAATAATATCATAATTTATTAGGACAGCGCGTAAGTAATAAGCAGTGACGAGGTTAAAAAACAACATGTAAAATATACAAACGGTGCATGGAGACACGAAGATGATGATGAACAAGGCAGAAAGTATATATATATGCACTTTAGTACTTGGTAGAAGTATCGAGTGTGGTATTACACGACTAAAGTAAAACATTACAGGTTTAATATATACTAGAAAAAATGCCCGTTCTACGAACGGGTTTAGTTGAATTATCAGTGCAACCAACAAGCCAAGTCAACCTAGAATAGTTGATCCTAGAAAAAGTTCTCGCCTAAAAGCGGTAGAATTTATTTAAGGAATATTTTATAAACAAATATTTTTAGATTAACAAATATTTTTAGATTAACAAATATTTTTAGATTAACAAATATTTTTAAGAATATTTGTCTATTATCTTTCTATCTACTTTAATGGAAGTTTGTTCTACCCAAGCAAAATATTCTTAAGAGTATTTCATAATAGTATATTAATCTTTAATATCTATATTATACCTAATAATGAGTCATCTTGTGGCTAAGAAGTTTTTAAAAACTGGAATAATTGTAGGATTGGGAAGAGACTTATTGAAAAGTCAAACAAAGTGGATTTAGTAGAATTTGCAAATATATTTTTTTTGATAAATTGTTATTTGATAATGAAATAAAGGAAGAGTTGGGAGGAGTATGTCAGAGAGAAATTTAATTTTACATTATAGCTGGCTTAAAAGTAAAGCATATTATGTAAATAATGTAGGTTTTAGTTAGGTGTTTATTAGATAGGAGTTTAGGTAGGTAGGTAGGTTGATTAATATAAAACATGGATCACAAGCATAATATGTATATGCACAGATTTTCCCCTACGTAGCGTGGGCACTGATTTACTAGTTCAGTGTAAGTAAAGAAGCTGAGTAAAGTAAAAAGTAAAGCTGGTGGTATAGAAGTTTAAAGTATGAAGTAAAGGTAAGTAGCCAGTGAGGCAGGTAGGTGTTTTGATGATGAGAATCCTTCTTTCGCTATTTCGTTTCGTCTTCTTGGCTTTTCTCGACTCCGTCCGTGTCATTCACTTTCTCGTTGCGACTTGACTGCACAAGAACTCAGTCTTAATGCTCATATTATATGAAACCCAATTCACGATGATGAGCAGTCTTGTTCTTGTGTAGTGTCTGTTAACATTATGTGAGTGAGTGAGTGTGGTAGAAGCGGCAGCAGAAGTTGTGAAGACCTTGGTTGCGAGCACCTACCCCTAACCTAGCCTCATGTTCCTTTTCCTTACTTCTTCTTCAATGTTCAACTTCTTCTGCTTGTTCTTCTTTGGCCAAAACCAAAAGCTTATTGCTTGGTTGCATTGCATACTCACTCACTTACACTGTTACAAACATACAACTACAATTATAATCATTCGCACTCTTGTTTTCGTTTGACTCTGAACTCAACACAACTCACAGCTTATAATATTGTTACCTGTTATAAAATATATGTAGTGCACCTAGTAATTCAACGTTCAACATAGCTTTTATACCAGCAAAAACCTTACAACTCTTATTCCACTTCTTCTTGCTAAGTTTTAGTATCATTATTATTTGCTTTGTTGCTCTCAAATGCCTACCTAAGCGACTACTACTATTACTGCGACCATATACTGCACTAATTTTAGGAATATCATGGCTGCTTTTCAAAAGGCTTAATTTAAAGTCTTGATATTTGTATTTGAGAGATCTCGATTCTAAAAGACAGAATCTCACAGAGCCATATTTCGATGGTTGCCCCGTAAAATCAAGGAATCTGA
>JAQFYB010000734.1:0-45073 GCA_034694085.1 Pogonognathellus longicornis
CAACGATATCATACAACAAAATATTCTCCCAGGTTACGTAAAAACAGAAAAATATTAGGACCGAAGGAAAGGGTTAACACTTAATTAGTAGCTGTAGGTACCTTCAGGTGTTTCCTTTAATGCTAGAACGATTTTGCACGTAGATTATTTTCAAATAAACAACTTATTAGTTCACGATTACTGATTTTTTTTCAATTAGTATTTCAACAATTCGAGGTTCACAAATTATTATCTTTTTAATTCTATTCGTAGTATTATTATTAGAAGTAGTATAGTAGTATTGTGTTTTTAAATTGACCTTCATTCAGATTGAATTACATTCGGTCGGACAATTATTTCATTATATTTTCTGTCTCAAGTTTCAACATTTAGATTCTGATAGCAATATTAGTAACTATATAATATTTGATTATACTCTTATTAGTCTTAGTACTTACTTGAGACGCTTACTTGATTAGCTTTGTTATTTGTAGTGTAGTACTTAGTAATGTAAGTGTTGAAGAAATTATGCATGTATAACTGTACTGTACGTATGAACTTTAGAAATACATGGACTTAACTGAATTGAACTTGAGCAGACTTTGAACTTGTTTGTAAAATCGATTGTTTGTATAAACCTTACAATTAGTGTAATATAAATCTATATTTAACTACATGTTTAGATGTTGACTATGGACAAATAAATCATTTCTGATGAACTTTACGACTTTAATTGACTTATTTGCATGAAATCTCGACATTTTGAGTGACAACAACAAAACCAACAAAAAACTGCATGTGCTCTCAATACAAAACAAAACCAACGAATTTCCTCTACACAACAAATAAATGACCGCCGACCACAACAAACGACACGGAATGTACCACCCTTGCATCAAATATATTACGTAGATATTCTAATGCATGTAATCTTAACCTTTTGCATTTCATTTACACTCCGATACGTATACAACACCATCCAAACAATACCTACAACTCTACTGACGTTTACCCTTGCATAATTGGTTGTAATAGAAGCAGTAGGTATAATATTTTTAGTAAGTAATATTTTTGCATGTTTCAGTTTGCATGACTAATGAATTTTTTCTAGCGCATTATTTATTTATTTATTTAATTTACACTTCGTATACTAATATTGAAATGGGCATGGATTCCTGTGGCTGCTATTTCTGGAAACTTATACTCAACTGCGTGACCTCAAGTTGAACGGATGCTGCTGGAATGGACCTTGCTAATTTTGGAATGGTTTGTTTACGTTGCATGAAAAGCTTCGTGTATTGTATGAATGACTTGTGCATGTATCTGTGTTGGGTAAAATATGAATAATTTTGAATGAGTGTGTGAATTCATTTTTTTAATAAGCTTCGACAAAACCAACATTAAAAAACATTTTCAAAAATGAATAATAATATAAAATTCACAAAACAAAAGACTAATACTACATAGTAACGGGCGTTACAAAGTGTAGTGTGGACAAAAATTGAAAATGAATTGGGGGGAGGTAGCCGACATAGGAAATAAATTACGAGTTGGACGAGTACATTTGTACTTTGCATATAATGATGATTATATGAATGTATTATGTAATTCGGTGTGTGGATGCACAAAGGACGGGTCCCGACTGGCGATTGATACTTTGAATATAATTATTCGCACTTTGAGAGCTGTTGCTACTAAATTCATCACCACTGGAAAGAACGTCTTTGCTGCAGGTGGCAAAGCTTTCAGAATCAGTGTAGGGGCTGTCGTGAGAAGTGTACAGAGCATATTTGAGGTACGTACGCACGTAAAGGGACAAAAACTTAAAGCTCTACTCGGCAATAACAATACTAACTTTTTACATCTCTCAGGTTGCCTCAAGTCACACATTTATTTATTTCTATAAAAAACATCTCAAAATAAATCAACATTTTAGTCCTACAAATATTTCTAATGTACGTGGTGCGTGATCATTTGTGTATTATTCTTACTTGGTCAGTCAGTGTCTACGTAGAGACAAATTCTTTTCTTATAATATAATACACCTCCCTGTTTACGACTGCGAAAGCAATTTCCCAACATTCCAAACATTTATGTAAAAACTGTTGTTTTATATTTTCTAACCTTGGGGTAATATAATATTTTCTAATGGGACTACATATACCATAGCTACATGAATTTATGAATACTCACATACATTCTATACACCTAGTCCATTATGCCTTCAATATAATTACAGCCTTATGCCTGTACTTCATTTGAGACACATGAAGAGATTATTATTAGACCAAATTTGTAAATGAACACGAAGAGAGTCAATCATCCCAGATGAATATTTCTAACCCCACTAACACTGCAACATAGTAAATAATGTGCAGCATCGTTTTGTGAGAGTACTTTCCTTTTTATTTTCACTTTCCTTAAATTGCTCGTTCATTTCTTTCTGACATTCGTTAGTTTTAATAATAGAGCGAGACAAAAAATGTCATGTTGTTCCTTACTAACAATTTTATCATAAATATCCAAATGACAGCACTACTAATAGAATATTTTAATAAGTAAACAACTTTTAATAATATGCAATAACATTTGTGGTGAGATTGTGCATGTGTTACAAGTTATGATAATCGTCCTCAAATACGCTCCGTCTGCTACAATGCCAAAACTTATCGTTAGAACATAAAATATATAATTAACTCTACCTGCAAAGCTAATCTGCCAATGTACCTTTTGTACTATGTGTGAATATATTTATCACACGGAAATTTTGAAAAGGTATAATATGCCAACATCTTGAGAGAATTGTATGATATCATGTCGCGACACACCTTAAATGAATACCAAGTAAGAACAACATCCTACGGAATTTCCAATTCTCAAATTGATTGTTTTAATAATTGCCTAGCTGAGACAAAGAAAGTGCTTTAGTGTGTATATACCTCTCTAAAATAATTACTGTTATGGTCAGTTGGTAAAAACACAAGGAATTTATAGATATTTCATCAGTCATCAATTCCTCATGAAAAATTGCTTTGTTTACGTCCGCTGCATTGAAATTAATGATTATACAATGACTATGCACTTGTTGCAACTTCCTTCTGGTCCACCACACTTTAATGCATGCTATTATCCACTATATACAATTTCCATAAATTGGCAAAATTTTATATAATGCTTACCTACGTAGTGCTATAACTTAAACGTTTTAGCTTTAATGTTCAATCATTGGACAAATTTACATAATTGACACTTATGCATTAAGCGATTTTTCGTTTCGAAATCTGAAAGGGCGTAACGTGTGCTGAAAATAACGAAGGAAAATAAGTGCAGAGTATAATATACCAATACTAATATAGAGAATCACAAGCAAATAATAAGAAACTTGGTTAGAATGCCGAGCACACACACAGAGACTGCATTCAATTTGGAATTTGGCTGAATGCATGAGACTACTGCAAATGTAGGGAAGAGTTGAAAAAAATCAAAACTTGATTTGCAAATTCACTTTCGTTTTCTCACTTATTAGAATAAAGGTATGGTGGTGACTTATTATGAAGACAAGTGCCTATACGTATGTAGCTACACTCTGTGCTCTTGTCTCGTTGTGATCATTCTACTCTTGATAAAGATAACAATGAACTCCACGAACGAGACACAGAGAAACAAATAAAAATCCACTCTATTACAAATTACGTTATTTTTTCCTGTTAAGTGCAATGAAGTCATTTTCTCTCTTATTCGGTCATGATCGTCTCTAAGTTCCTTTTAACTCACTCAGATTTACCTAACACTTTTGTACTCACCAATACAACAACAGTCGTTTATGTCATGTCTAATGGCTCTCGCCGTTTTCCCTAATATTTTAACAAAATCTCCATAAACGTCTATCACACCAATACACTGTGTATATTATGCATGTAACTACATAGTGTAACACTATAAAGCTATAATATACAAACCCACTCCTTTTATTACCACACCAAAAAAGTTTATCATTGTATAAACGCTGCATAAAACAAGTGTGATGCATAACAGTAGTATTACTGTAGGTTGTACTTGTATTTTTTCTGCTCGATTTCACTTAGTAATCGTCACTCTCAAAGTAAATAAATATTGCGGTTGTGCATTTGTTCCGGTTTACGCATTGCCGTGCCCAGACCCAACAGAGACCCAAAATCAAATAAGATGTTTACCACACGACACGACACTCTCATGTCTAAATGTTTGTAAAATGAAAAAACAAATTATTATTTCCAAGTTTGTTATCTGGTGGAAACTTTTTGTATCTCACTAGCGTTTAGTCATTTGCTTTCCTTTTCTATTCGTTAACATTGTGCAGTTTTGGGTGGATTGGATACATCGTTGCTGATCTTGGAGTTATTATAGTCGAGTGATCTTTGTCGTGAAAGACATGGTGCATGGTGTGTGCGTAGCTTACGTACATGCATCAAGCATCTGCCCCTACAGCCTTGTGTTGTAAAGAGCATAATGTGGCACTTTTTTAGTGTGAGAATATTATGAGTGGGGTACATGACAGAATAATTGGGCTGTGCAGTGTGCAGCTGTATGTAATATGTCTGTATGGTGCTGCTATGGTCGGCTGGTTTGGTTTTTGGAATTCCGACTGATATTGTTGTTTGTAGTTTGGAGTAATAGTGCAATCCACCTACTGCAATGTAAATGCGTGTAATGTAATCATGCAGCACTGTAGAAATTGAAAGTGACTTCCATTTTTTGCAAAAGAGATGAGAGTCGGTTGCTGGTTCAAAGAGAGAGAGAGATAGAGATATGATGTGACCACGTCCGATCCAAATCAACCCTTGTCGAGTAAGAATGCTGTTGAATATTGAATTAGAAAGGAAATTTTGACCTTGTCATAACTTTCTCCTTGGCTTCTCTGCCAGGACTTTTTTCTGAAGCTGCAGTCGTCTCGTGTGTCTCAGAAATGTAACAGTAGTGCAATTACTATAATACGAATAGAATATTGCAAGACTCGTTAAGCGTAGAGTAGTGTCGAGCTATTACTTGCATATAATTTCATAAATGCTTTATCCTCTTCCTGTTTTTCTGGTTTGCATTTGCACAACAACACTTGCTCCTATACACTTAGGTGTTGCATTTTTCTCATGTACTTAGTGTGTTACTAAGTAAGATTTTATCTGTAGTTTCTTCTGATATTGGTTTCTGACTCACACTCACTTATACAAATCGGATGTTGTGTGTGTGTGATGTGATAATACCTATTTAACCATAGGCCACGTAAATTACATTATCTCTCGTCAAATCTTTGCATATTTAACAAACAAAAAACTTACTGGATTACAATTCTGCTGTACTTTTTCCTAATACTAGTTCAATTTCATGAATAATGCAAGTTATGTATGTAGTGTGTAAGACATACATTAATTGTGCACTAGAGCCATTTGGGATTCTTATCATCTTTGATAATTGAGATCACGTTAGACACATTGACGTAGTAGATGCTTCGATATAATTTACACAGAGATCGTTCTGTAACGGAAGAGGAGTCTTAACAGTCTTACTAAACAGGATTTGATATTGATTTACTCTGTTTTGAGACGGAGAAGTTATTACTATAATTTATTATCATTTAAATACTTTATTAGCATCAGTTTAGTTAGTCAGTCATGATCATGAGCAAAGCCATTGGGGGATTGTAAGTTGGACTCATGTATTTATTCTTTCTTTTATGGTCAACGAACACTCATTTACATAGCCAGAAGTGCCTTTAGATCGAAACATCACTCCCTTACAACTATTTAGCTCTGTTTACGACTCGTGCATACCACAATTTCATGAAAGTAAGTAAGTAGTCGATAAAGAGTGAGATTCCAATTTCTCAGACAGGTAGGGCAAATGCGACTTAAAGGCAAATAACCTCTCTCTCACCTCCATAATGAATACGTAAACATCCTGTGCTCGCAAAATCAAGTCAAATCATCACATACGACATTTGCATATTGGTTTCAGCCAAGTTTTCCATTATTTTATGTACACAACTTCAGTGCACATAAACAACTTTAGGAATTTATTGATTGAGGTAATTTCTTAGCGCCATTACAGTGTGTGTGTACCTAAATAGTTAACAATAGGTACTCAATACTTAATGTGCACTTATTGTTACATTGTTAATGTCATGTAGTATTTATACACATTTATGTGTACCTATAGTAGGTGTCTTTACAGAAATTATAATTTATGATGTATCACACGTACAACTAGTAGTTACATGCTCTGCTCATTCACAGTGAGTGTCTCGGCTTATAAAGCACGATCATTCATGAGACATTCACGTAGGTATTCCCACACAAATTGCAATTTTTCTCAGCATTCACGTATCAAATGATTTCTCAATCATATCAATTATTACTCTGGTGCTATTAACTGCTTTGTACTCACAGCATTCTCAATGAAACATTGTTACAAAGCAATATCGGTATACACCAACTCAACGTTTTTTGCGATGAAAACGGTGTTGTTACACACTGAAGGTACCAAAGACTTATAGACATGGGCATGGTATAGTACGCCAAGTGTGTAATGTTTGTAGGAATGAAGGCAAGGGGAGAAAAGCATCAAAACCAGAATTCAATGAGAACTACAGAATAATTAGATAAGGTGGCTTAATGGAGATGGACAGATAGTGGGCTTTTAACCTACGTATAGCCCATGTGTGCGCAATCCTTTTTTCGCAATTGATTATTACTGTGGCGATTACATTACCCAATTTTCATTCTTTTATTGAAGACAATGATCGCGTGTCTGGGGATTGTTATTTTATCATTTGCATGTTCCGCATCGTTCATATCACGAGAATCACGACCAAATGAATGAATCGTATAGACGAAAGCCGTCTCGACGTTTGCAAGTGCGTCTGCAATGTGCACTTCGATTCAAGCTTTAGGTAGCTAAATTAAACACCATGATGATGCCTTAAGTATACCCTAAAACTCACTCAGACATCACGTAGACCACTTGTACATTTTTACAAGATGGTTTATGCAAATTTTGCAGGAAATATTTGTTTATTTAATAATGCTACGAATCGATTAAATCTAGTATCCTTTAATCGATTTTTTCTGGAAATTTTAAAAAATGCTCGCAATGTAGTTCTCAATATTTAATTCACTTTGCACGTTTCCGCATTCGTTAGAGTTGAAAACTTGTGGGTTTCCCACTTTGCAATACGTTCAAGTCTGGAATAGATGTTTTGCTTATTCAGGTTTGTATAGGTAGGTATAATATTACAGTAGGTAATGACCTAGTCAGTACTCACAGCAATTTTAGGACCAAAAAATTCCGACTGCAATTATTTGGGACATACCTCCATTATGATTTAGGTTTAGATCTCTTGCGTCATTGACGTAAGAAATCTTTACTACAAACAAAGTAGCCCAAATTACAAAACAAAAATTAATGGTTTAATTAAATGTTAGTGTTTACATTTTTTATAGCTACCTCGTATAGATAGGTATACAAGATGTCACACTTTATATTCTGGGACACGTCACTTTTTTGCATGATCTGATGTCTAAGACGCATTGTATAGTAAATATGGTTTTCAATTGTGATTACATGCAGGAAACTGTTTTTGCAATAATTAGCCACCACGTTATATTGTTTAGGAGAATCTTTTTAGATGTACATAGAAGCCATGGTTAAGGTTGAGTGTCGTTAGTCGTTACACACATTACATAAAATAAGGGAATGCAATGCAATGTGTGTACGACTATTGTTTGTCAAGTCTGATAATTCCATTTGAGAGGACTATAGGTTGCCTTTCAAAAGTTAATCAATGTTAATCAAGTCAGTGTACGTGTTTTTGTGACAGGAGAGAGGTACAAAAGGTAAAAAAGGTATTGCACTACAAATGCGTCCTTAACTCTGACCTGACGAGGCTTTATTATTGGCTGTTGGTTTTGTCCCTGACCACAAATTGAAAGTTGTGTAGCAGCTCTCTGCAATTGCACTAATCCATAAAACACACGGGGAAGATAATAGCCTTTTTATTACACATTTTTACAACTAGAACATTAACTCATTCACAATTAACTAAATAACTTGGTTTTCATCTCTTTAATCCCCTAATAATGTTCCACACAGTCCAACATCTCATCAACAACTCAAACAGCTACACTACGTGTATCCCCACATGTAGCACATGTACCTGTACGCAGCAAACCGCGTTTGCACATTTAACGAACAAATAATTTTTATTTCTATGATGTATGAACATTGTTGACTTAAAAAGTAGCTACAATTTAATAGTAGTACATGCATATAGCATCAAGTAGAATATAAAATGCTGAATTTATCATCAAGATATTTGAGAAGCTCTCATTTAATTATTTATTTACAATTGTATGCCATTGCATTCTAAGTACTTTTCTATGGTGTTGTAGAAAACTTACACTAAGTGTTGTGCCTGTAGAGAATTTTAATTTAATACCAACTCAATAACTGAGTAGCAACCGACTTACGCAACTTCATGCAATAATATTATATGTGTACGCCGCTCATTCAGTTTTTACCGTGACGAAATTGTGATAGAAAATGGACTTAAGTTAAAAACAAAGCTTGCATGTAATGCTATTTACATAAAGAATGAATAACATAGCCGAATACACGTTGCAAATAATTGAGTGGAGCTCTTATCTGCATGCTGGAATTGGGAAGCATGGATGATAAGCTATAACTATTCGGGCTGCATTTTTGTTTGAAGGAAGTGTTGCGTATTAATTTTTTGAAATTGCATGCATGCGCCTCTCGTAATCTCATTACTGACACGGAGTACTATGATTTAAGGATAAACTATAGTAAACATCACACGCTACTTGCTTTACAAAACGAAAAAAATATGGATTCCACATGTCCAGGTACTAATTCCTAAAAAGTCAAACTTTACCTTAAGACATTTTAAATAACAAAATTTCACTTCCCTGTATATTCGTATAGGTCACTGCAATACTTACCGTTGAATTGTTGAATGCACGCCAACTAAATTTACATTCCTTTTACACACTCATTTATAATAAGCCTACAGATATTTTCCCACACTGACATAGTTTCCTGCATTCCACTTTTGTTTTCTTATACGTGTCAACACTTTTATTTATTCAGACATGGATGATCCACACGGATATTGACACTATTTTCTAATTTTGAGTTTGAAAAAATGAAATATTTTTTACATATTATGATTTACTAAAAATACAGAAATATTTAGATATTTACCAACTGACAAACACTATCGGACATTTCATGAGACTTTAATGGTATTTAATGTGATAGTGACAATTCTACAAAAGTAATTCATATTTTGTGACTCATCCTCCCTTTCCTTGTAATTCTTTCTCAAGTATTATTAAAGCTAACAAAACTAATTTTACAATTATTAATACTGCATGTTTTATGGTATTTTTCCATTTTCCTTAACTAATCACTAAAAAATTTAGTTATACCTCCATTATGAAGATGAATATTGTAGACATCGTTTGTTTTTTACTTATTTTGTCTCTATTTAATTTTTAATAGCACTAGATGAATCTAGAAATATATTGAACTAAAATATTAACACTTACATTTAATTTGCACGATTAGATGATTAATTTTTAGCATTTTGTTAGGTACATCCACATATTTTCAATTTATTAACATTTTATTGATTTTTCTAGGAAAGTGTTTATAATAAATATTTGTGATTTTGTGACAGTCTGCCGTAAACTTCGGAAGTCAATTGGCCAGAACTATTTCTGATGTCTTTTCGGGTCTTTTCAATGGTCCAAATGCTATCAATTTCAATGCTTTAACCGGAGGAGCTCGTAATAATGACGGAGGAAGCGGCGGACCCTTGGGAGCCCTTGGAGGAGGCGCTGGACAACTCCTCGGAGGCGTCGGAAATGTACACATAAAATAAATATCTAACTTATCTGAAAAACAAACCATTCAGAAACCCTAAGTCGATAGCTCTGTGTATATTACGCTTGCTTAACGCTCATCAACCAAAGAAGATCACACCAATTTTTCAAATCTTATATTCGTTGGTATTATTAGCAACTTCCTAGTGTGTGTGTTTGTTGTGTACTGTTTCAAAGATTGAATCTGAGTGGTCATGCAACGCAATTTTTTAGTCAGCGTTTTTAATGTAACAACGCATTCAATGTTAGTAATAATGCAAATGGACAGGAGAAAAAAGAAAAATAGAAAAAGGAATATTTTCGTGAATGGCTAGTTAGATGTTTTTATTGATTATGATTTTACTAATACTAGACCTAACTAGCTCTAGCATATATTTACTAGCGATAGATACCGAATAATAAGCTTGACCGGGTGAATAATTTTATTTTGATACAATTTAACATAATAACATGTAGATAAAGGCTAGCGGTTAAGCAACTACTCTAAATATTATAAATACTACCATGGGCTTTTTATTGTTAAATGCTGGGCTCGGCTGCTACCCTGCTGGTGAATTAATGTCCAGGCTCCCTAATCATTATTATTATCATTATCATTATTATTATTAGGATAATGCAATTTGATCATTTATTTAGTCACTAGTAATTTACGGAATTTGTGTGAATGTGTGTGTTGATGTTGATGTGAATTGTGAGATGTATGGAAATTTTATAAATATATTGCTGCTTCAAGCTAACCTATTGACTTAGAAGAACTGAATAAAGATTTGTAATAATAACTATTACCTAATTAAAACACTTACCAATTCCAATTCCTTATTTAGTACGGAGAGAGCATGACTAAAACGTACTTACAAAAATGAGCATGAATGATAAACGCCAAGTTGAACTCGTTGATTAATTTAAACAATAAAATGAAAATTTGCAGTTTGCACAAACCTTGATCAACGCTAAACTGAACTTGTTGAACGGGCTTCTGTCTCCATTTACCGGAGGACGGCCTTTGATCAATTTTGGTGGTGCTGGAAGCTCCTCGAATTCTGGACCTGGCGGATACGCTTCTGAACCCAACTTCCGCATTACCATCGCAGCATCCACACCTTCAAGTGTGTCATTGTCCAGTCCAAGCAGTGGTCCAGTAGGTGTTTCTTCCCCAATCATCTCCTCTCCTTAAAATACAATTTTAAATTTTAATTACTAGAATTTGATCTGCAGGCAAATCATCTCATCCACTTCTAATAATTTGCATATTATCATGGCCAATAAGTGTCAATCACAAACCTCCTAGCAATTTACGAATGCTAAAAATATCTACGCTAAAAATATTACTACTATAAAATAAAATAAACTACTCCTACTACAAGCTACGTCTCAACAGCTACACAAACTGAAGCTACAGCAGTTCAGTAGAACACGTACTACACTTTTACTGTTCAGCTTTAGAGTTTAGATCTTAAGTATTATTATCAATGACATAGAAATAATAATGATCATTATCATAGTAGTCGTAAAAACGATGACTCCCTTCTTCCAAAAGGTGTGTCAAAACTATATTTTATGTTCCAGGTATACGCACATTACGATATAATCAATATCTACTCCAATACTAGTTGTAGCGGCAGAAACGACGAGTACCTTTTTAAATCAGTGATAAGTCTTAGGTTAGAGATTAGAGATACTCTTTAGATATTTACATCTGTCTGTCCGATCAATTGAGCAATTATATTTAGTTAGCTGTAGACATCTTGAAAAAATATTTTTATACTTACTGTAAATTAGAAATAAGGGTTTGTGTGTACATTTTGTACAATTACTAAATATGTGTACACCAAAGCCAAGTTGTGAGCAACCACATAGTTTTTTTCTTGTCGTCGTCATTTAGTAAATAATTAGAACATTATTAGTTAGCAGTGGGATTTTTGTATGAAATCAGGCCGTAACGAAATAAAAAAAAATCTAGTATGAAATTATGACAAAAAGAGACTCCTAAATTGTAGATGAGGCAAAGTGAGACTAATAAGAAATGTATGCGCTGTATTAATTAATGTTAGATTTTAAAATCTCGTTGCACATTTCAATCTTAATTTTGATTTTAAAATCCACTTTTACATTTATGTTCCTCAACACGAATACTGCATTGAACGTTATCATTTTTATTTCTTATATTTACCTATATTCTGTATACCTATCTATAAATAAGGCATCATTATCGAAGTGCCTACTCACTCGTTTTCCTTTCCCTTAATACGCGCAACATCTTCTCTCTTTTTTTCAATTTAATCACTTTTTTAAAACAATTTTCAGTATATTTTTTCAATTTACTGTATAGCACTTCGTAAAACTCTTATTATCGAAAATTGTAAATCAATATTTTGTTACTACAATTACCTCGAGATGAATTTAAAATAGTGGAGAATGTCTGGAATTCATTTTCATAGAAACACAAAGTCAGATAATAATACATTTTGAGATCTAGAAGTAAACTTAATTTTTGTTCCAAATTAATTTAGTGCTTGTAAAATATCCGATTTTTGCAAAGCCGAATTATTATTGGAAAACAAAAGGTTTACCAAATCTCAGCAGGTTTCAACTCCAGACAAAAATCATTGCCGTCCACAGACATTTAAAAAGTAGTATTCTAGAAAAATGAATCAGGATGATTTATTGTACATGAATTAAAAACATATTGTATTACAGTGAGAATGTGTGAATAGAGTTTAAAAACGAAAATTGACCACAATGTCACTACAAATGAATTGTAGTGAAATTGCCCCCAAACTGCTTACTTAGTTGGTCATCAAAATTGAATAAAATGTGAGTAGATGTAAGGAAAGGTAAGAATTTATAAGTAGATGAATTTAGGAGGCGATTGTATGTGATCGCTTTGTGACAGGTAACAAGGACAAAGACATTCGAAATAAACTGCTCTTGTGCCATTTATTCTTTAAAGTATGGTGTAAAAGTGAGTGAGCTGAGTGTGGCTGACAAGAATGAATTGTTATTATTGGAGCGTACAGAATTCTGCTACTGATTGCTCTTTATAGTCAGTAGTACCACACAGGATGAAAATACCTTATACATATATAGACTTGTAGTATTTGTAGACTCGTACTCAACTAGTATAAATGTTAATGTTTGAAAATGAAATACATAGTATGAAATAATTAAGTGGGAGTTAAACTAATTGGAGAAAACGAATTAAGGTTGAAGAATACTATTATCAATTATAATATCATTACTACATAATTTCAAAAATATCAAAGAGCTCAGTTTGAGAGCAAACCCCGGAAGAAAAGCTCCATACTAAATATTTAGAGTCCTTTAGAATAAGTGCAATGATTTTTGTGTCATTGTACTGTGAGTGTGCATATTGAATGTTTTTGAGTACCACAGTCAAGCAAATTGTGATTATATGCTCAATTTATGTGTTAGACAAAGTTTTTCTTTATTTTGTTTCTGAGTTAGTTGGAAACTTTAGCTACATTATACTGGGCAGTATATTATCAACATAAAGAAACTTTGTCCATTTCTAGAGTAAAAATATTTCCCGAAAGCTTTAACGGTTGCTGAGGTGCAGTAGTAAAATCATTTCAGAGGTTTTCGACTTCTGCAAGGTGCCTGGGCTTTTTTACATCTTATAATTGGAATTTCAAATCATTTCTGTCAATCGAATATCTATTCTTATTCTACCATCACTGTGTGATTTCCACACTCCACAGAAACCTTCTTTCTTATAAAATTAAAAATACTTTGGATATTTCCATACAACCTTTAGGTCTTGACAAAAAATCTTGTCGTGTAAAGTTAAGGAAGGGTAAAATCATGTTTGTTTTACCTGTATCCTTGGCATATAATGAATGTGCTGTATACAACTTCGACGGAATGATGGACGGGATGAAGGTGTGCCATTAATGCCATGCCAGATATCGTTTTGTTGTGTGTGAAAAGTGTGAATATTGCTGCGCATATGTATAAATATGTTTTGTGAATACAAACTAAATGCATAAGATGTAATGTATTCAAAATAAAATATTACATACAGCCGACAAAGTTTTCGCTAATCATTTTTTACTGTTATTGAGTTTAATGCATTTCGCATTTTCTAAACCGTTTTTCTCTTTTTTCACAGCGCTCATATTTTTATTCCATAATTCTGCACTCAACTCTGTTTCCATTTTCATATTATTTATTCGTCCCAATTCATACTAATGTTATATGTATAGCAATATAATTTAGTTTGTGGAGTACGTATGTGGTGATTGAGTAAATGTCGCATAAAATAATATGTGCATTATAATATGCATTGCTGTCTTAATTTATATATTAAGCTACTTAGTTAGCAACCGACACAATATTTTGAGAATAGTTGCATTATTGAAAATACAAATATACAAGAAGCTTTTATGCAATAATGGAATTGAGCTGATTCATTACAACAACCAAAATCATATTGATTCCACAAATGTACATTTTTGCTTTTCAAACAGACTACGGATAAAAGTAATTCCAAAGAGCTTATTAGCTGTGTAAATCATGCATTTAAAATAAATTGTAAAATGGTGATTTAAGGGCACAATGCTTACAATGTTTGGCTTTAATTTTCATGTTGAACAATTTGTTAATACATTATCGTAGTCGCTATTCCATGTGAAAACTGCTGTAATTATGTCAGTAACTCATGATACCTTCCTTACAGCTATTTAAATATTTTCCTGGGTAACCTTCCTTAATCCACGATTATTAAAAATTGTAGTCACGGTTCTTAAAACAGGTGAAATCAGTAATAATTATTTTTCCTGCCCATTCTCCGTTTCCAAACTTGTCTTTTCAACAGGTACAAGGTATAATCCTTTTATAAAAAATATTAGACGTGCATAAATTCTGTCGCTATTTATCTAGGTGCCCTTATTAAAATACAAACATTAATATTGTCAAAACGTCAAAGTGACATTGGGTGTTTTTTTAGCTGAAATTGATAGCTGACACAAGTGGACACTTCGCAATGTTTTAGAGTGTATAGATTTAATTACACATGGCTTTCAAATGATTTTGACTCATTGGCAGTCAATAAGTGTAAGTTAAGAACTTTCATAGTGTGTATTATATTGTAATATGACTGTATGAGACAGCTTCCAATTAGCCATAAAGTTTATGTGTACCGTGCCTTCTTTTTCTGATAGCAAATGTGTACATTGCAAATTCTACATGCATGAAAATGTGTGACCTAGCTTTCTGCTATTTCGCTATGTACATTTAGAAAAGGTACTGATAATATTTCATTATTAATTCCAACCCAATCACCCTTTGTAAATTATTAGTCATATTAGTTTCCCTTGCAAATCAATACGTTGCAAGTTGCAGTAGTGCATGTTTCCACATTATGATACAGATAATGTATGTTGGGAAGTACCGGTTTGTGTTTGTGAATATTATTGAATCACCCTACGTGCGTATATAGAGATCCTGCATTTTATAGTCGCTGTTGTCGTAGATTCCCTTAATATATAGGTACTCCCATTTAAGCAACTGCTGAACAAATTGGATGAACTTTAATTAAAATTACGGCTGAGCAACAGAAGAATCTTATATGAGAAAAAAACATTAAACCTGCAACAAAATGCCCTAGCTGGGGAAAATCGGGACAATGAGATGGATTGCTGCTAAAAACGACGACTCGGCTGATGAAGAAACGTTTTATTTCAACCTTGCTCGTTTGTTTCGAAAAATGAAATAAGACTTTGTTTTTTGGCGTCGTTGGAAAGCCCAGAAAGACTCTTAAAGGTACCTACACATTTACGATCATAATAAGTTGAGTTAAATTACCTGTGCACTGAAGAATAATTAAAAACTCTATAGACGATTTCATATCACCCTGCACTTTGCTACAAAAAATCCAACCCTCTAATACTTTACAGACATTTTCTAACCTGTTATAATTCTAATACCTTTAATCACTAACAAAAACCCCAACAACGATATTTTCACATGCATTACAAATATTTGAACATGTAGACATGCAGCTCTATAAGAAATACGGGAGGGTGGGTCATCGATGTAAATATTTATTTATTATTATGGGATATCAATATCAGTACACTAGTGAATGTGCCTGTGCCTGTAGTAACAGCTTCATGTAAACTTAATCATGCTCGGAAAACATATTATTATAAAATATTGGCCAAAACATTAATGGAATATATTCTCAACATGTAATACAAAGGAATTGTTCCAAAGCGGGTGCTTTCATTACATTCTTATTATGTAAATACACACAATTGCTTATTGTTAGTTTAGTACATGACTCAATTTTCTGTTGCGTGAGAATTTGTGCAAACAAATAATACACACAGGGCGACTGAGTTATTCCTATTATTTTAATTATTATGCTCAAAGTCTCAAGTGCATGTGGTTGTTATAAACTACGATCGAATCACACACAAACAAGTGAGACTCTATCCGTCAAACATTAATAAAGAAATGATGACATAATTCAGAGATAATTACATTGGTGATTAATATTATCTCTTATTATTGTTACCAATTTGCATGTACTTGCAAAAAGAAGGTCTGAGAATCTGTCTGAGAAGAAGTCTGATAATTATTTAATATTGCGATTAAGACATTCACTCTCATAGGGATATAATATTTCAAAGCTCCATTCTATACACCAAGCTACACAATGAAGCTACAGGATCAATATTAGACAACTTCAATGAAAATGCCTTCACCTAAACTTACCTACCTTACCTTCATTTGCCTCTGTACTTTATACACACAAACTGGTTGAGCGGAAATTAAAGAAAACTAATTCAACTTAATTTCTAATTCTAAACGGTTGAAAGATAAAAGATTAAAAATATCTGTACTAACTTATTCCTGATCCTAATTCGAATACATAAAAGATTAACATAGTACTTGAAATACTAACTTGAATACTATAATTATATTAACAAAACTAACTGTTTGATTGAAGTAGTACTTTTGTATGTAGCACACTACACGGTTCAGTTTCCACTAAAAACTATTAATATTTACAACCCTAGCAAACAATTACTACCTAGAATAGTATACTAATATTTTTTAGTTATTAACATATAGACCTTTCCCTGTACTAATATTTAACAATGTATGCATCTACAGAAACAAAAACTAATCTTTTTTTGTTTATTTGTGTGTTGTGTAGTTTCGTCCACCAAGATTTTATCAAGCCCCTGAAGTAGCTCAGAGAACTCCTGCAGCCAATCCGTTGAATGGTTTAAATCCAGCCAATTTGTTTGCCACATTTGGGGGAGGCATTGTCAAAGGGATTTTCGATCAATTCACAAATGGTCTCCAGCAACCCACCAATGCTCCCAATAGTCATGACCTTTTGTCCAGACATTTCGACAGCAATTCAGCATTCTCTTCCAACATATTTCAAGGCTTGGGTGGAGAAGTGAAACCAACTCAAGCCCAAAATCCTTTGTTTGATTTGTTTGCGCGTGCCCCTCCAGTACAAAATAAAATCGCAGTCAACCCCACAGTGGCTCAGCAGCAACAACAACTGCAACAACAACAACAGTCGCAACAACCGCAGCAATTGACTGCAGAAAGTTTAGCAAATAGTATGGAATTGATGCAGCAACTGGACACGATTTTAGCTCGAATTCTACCCGCATTTACAAACCCTTAAAACAGAGAACCCTCAGATTATTATATTTATTTAATAATTTATTTAATAATTTATTGACATATATTTACCTGCTGCAAAATGTACTGATGCTATATACATTATAGTAACGTTGTGTGCATCTTCGGAGCATATTATACATATTTTTACAATAATACAATTGTCATATTTTATTACGTTGTAAATGTAACTAACTCTCAAATCTCAACTCTGAACTATTCATAACATTTTATGTAATTTGAGACGTGTATTTGTATTTAATTATTTATAGCATTTTTATTTTCGATATGAAATAATTTATTGAAAATACAGTAGTGCATGATAATGTTAAACGAATTATATATTATAAATTAATTAACCATTATGGCATGCTTAAATGCCTATAATATTTTTGATATGTAATTCTTCTAAATGGCGATGCGGAAAATAATTCCTAATGCTCCCTATGCCTCCCTGATATTTATTTGCACAATAATCTAATGAAGAGATATCCAGTTGTTATAGATGTAACAGAATGGGATGAATCGTGTTTTGTGTATAAACTGACTTGTGTATATTATTATACATACGGCCAACCGAATAGAATTAAAAAGTAACTTTATAATTTCTAAATACTGTCAATCTTTTCAAGCATACGAATTCCATTGCTGAGATTTGAACATGAAGACTTTTAACACAGTCATACAGTTCCATAAAATATGAAAAATGAAAGAACAAAGGTACTCAGACATTTAGCTTTGTAAAGTCAGAACTGACGTCGTTACTCTTTGTTTTATTATTAATTATCATCAATCGTTTTCGAGTTACATAGATTATGATTACACCATACCCTCTTTACAAATAACATCAGCTACACTTATCTAAAGGTATGCTAGTTTCCATTTACAGTGAATAATCTTAACACTTTTATTAGACTTTACTATATTAATAATAACATTCGTACACGACGAGGAATCCGCAACATCAATATTGAATCAAGCGGTATATAGGTATGTTGTAATAAGCTGCTTTACTGCATTCATTAAATTACAAAAATTCACTATTATTCCTTCTATTATACACTACATAACAAAAAGTGAAAAAAATGAGCTAAACGGGAATGGGATGTTGTAATTTGAAGCAAAACTCCTATCTGTAGAAGATCCACCACATTCACATCTATTTATTTACAACAACACTACTTGCATTGCATACCATCCGATCAAAAAAAACTTACACTAGGGATATTGCTACTAAATAATAGATCACAGTTTACATTTTTTTCAAATTTCCGTACGCACAATTCCAAATAATATCTTAGGCCTTCAGCTACACGATACAAATAACTTATTCTACAGTTAATAGCACATTTGTTCACACTGGCATGGTTCATCATTGTATAATATTTAAAAAATCATTCATGCCTCACATTGACCTGAAAAAAATTTCGGTTTCAGACTCATATTTATAGCCTTCACGGTTTTATACATTGCAGGTTTTGTTACTACGAGACAATTAATTAATTAAATAAAGGAAATGACGAAATGACCATGACAGTGTGAACATAACATTGGCCTACAAGTTTGGCTTTAAATTGTATTTAATTTGTCTACTACTACTTCCGCACGAAGCGTAAATCAAGTTCATTTATCACAAAGAATTTAGTACAATAAATCCTCTAAAATGAAATGAAAACACAGTCACTGAATCTTTTGTTACAAAAAACACAATTGTATTGCAATCTTCAACTATGTTGTTTTGTGGCTTTCTATTCATTACAATCAAAGCATGCAAAATGTATACACAAAAGTCCTCATGGGGAACAAATGCCGTTTATAATTTTGACATGGAGAAGTGATTGAGATTCAAACATTGAAAGTGCTTTACAAAAACAGTGTTATTAGAAAAAACGGATAAACATACGGAAGATGTTTGTATGTCTCTTTTACAAAATTGCAGAGTGTTGGTTAAAAGTTGAGACATTAAGGCATGACATGATTTAACTCCGTCTACCCATTGCTGCTCTTACATTATATTTTTTAATAGTATAAGTAATATAGGCACCGACAAAACAGTTTGTAACTGTAACCCTCCCTTCCCCTAACCCAACCTTCAAAATCCCATCACAAATTGACCATGAAAAATGATTACAGCAATATTAATATTAAATTAGTTACATAATGACTAATCGTAAATGATCACGTTTTTTGGTTTAAATATTTACCAGCTTTTTGTTCCTCTGCATTTCATAGGAAAGTCTGCAATACGAAAATCAGAACAATGACATTCATTTCCGTCGAATAATAATCAGTTTCTCGTGATTTACAGTACCAGCAGTATTACCGACAAAATACATGGACACAGTCTTATTTAAAAAATTGCAATGGCTCACTCATTCGTATGTAATGATATATGTTATACAAATACTTGAGTACTCATAAAAACTCTATTTAACCATTATATTAAATGCGTACCGAAAATTCCCAAACACTTATATAATTACTAACAGTTAATAACAGTAATTATTATTATTGTGTAACAATTAACAATACGGTATAATAATATTATGACAATTATTCAATGTACATATTGCGTTGCATTGATTGGCTCCTCCACCTATACACATTATATACATATAACATTCCTCTCATACAATAAGGTAACATATTTTATGTGACACAACGACGCAATGATTTGCAGTACCAGTAGCACAATATATCACCACCTGTGTTGAAAAACTTTAATAAACCTTAATAGAGTTAATAATTCAGCCCGTTTCACAAAATGGCATTGAAAACGAAATGAAAAAGGCAAATGGTACACTTGGAGAAAGTTAAATGTTCCAAAAGTCAATCAATGGCTTTTAGTAGGGGGTAACTGTTTTGTATAATGACAAATCTAAGCAAGTAAAAAATAATGATGAAACAGAAAATAGGAAGCTAGGATTTTAAAGTAGAATAATTAATAATTAATTACCAATGTAATATTTCTAACCACCACCTTCTTACTATTTTCCTTGGTATGGAAGACAAGTTTACTTACACAAGGTAAAACCTTCATCAGTTGTGAGTTACTTAACTCATTTTTCTCTGTCTGTTTAATATTAGATTTCAAGTCAATAAAAACATTTTTCATTTACATGTCCATATAATGTGAACTACAAACTTGATATGACATTTTTTGGTACTGTGCCAATGGCAGTTACAATTGGAACATTTAACACTCTGTGTCCAAACAATTTCATTTTGATTTTGCATGTTAATTCTTCTTGCATACTGAGACGTGCAGGAAGGTGCATTGCATACCTTGATTGAGGTTTACAAAACCTAAACTAAACAATAATATATATAATCTATTTACTATATGCATGAGTAATTTAATATTGTAGATAGATTTGTATTAACTACATATGCTATTGGTACTTATTCTTACTCTAATATTCCTAGACAAGTTAATTATTAATTAGAAACCGTAACGACAAAATTGAATGAGCAAAGAGTAAGCAAATATTATTATCATTAAGCGAAAAACGATTCACTTGACTGAATTCGGTATTAACGGCACTGTCAATTCGCTGATATAATTTTGATTAAATCACTGTACATAGAAATACATACGACTCCCAAAATAACAATATATAGCTATGTATATTATAGGTTTAGGTATATATTCGGCTGTTGAAATACCGTCAAAATTCACTGAGTGAGTGCTCCATAATAATTTAGGTTGAGAGAAGTATAATTAATTATGGTTAGAATATCTTATGCTAAGAATGTACGTACTATCATATAATATAATGGAAAGTAGATCGAGTACTAACAATAATATGATTGAAGGATAGATTCAGGTAATAATGCTTTTTTGAGTAAAACAAAGCATGGATTTTTGTTTCCAGGTACAGTCAATTCCAGTCATGCCAACTGCATCATATTCTTTGGTAAGATGCAGTTCTTGTAGTTTGTAGTAGTAGCGGTATAGAGTAATTGTAGAAGATGAATCATTCTGCTTCACTTTCATCTCAAGTACTTTCTTTTGTACAACAGAATGCACTCAAAGTGATGAAAAGCTACTGTTCGAATTAATAATGTAGAAGTTATATTTTGTCTCGTGTATTGTAAGTGTTTCCGTGACTGCAATTCGTGACTTCCATGTATGTATATGCAAATCCACCATTGTTTGTTGTTGATTTCATTTTCTTGGAGCTAAGAGGGATTTTCTTGAGATTTCTTCACGTTATAGTTATGATGGAGCTGTGTAGAACTAACTTTCGCTTTCAAAAGTATTAATTTGTAGTTTGCTATTAGAGGACGACAGTTCCCCTACTGTAACGTTAGAATCTTCTTTTGACACGCCTGTTGTGTTTGTGTCTACGTAGTTTATGCAGACTTCTGCTGACGCTACGTTGGAAATTGAAGGAGAGGAAGAAAGGACGACGCCTTCTTGAGTGAGATCTTCAACGTCCATGTCCGCGGGTGTTTTACTGTGTACGACTGGTGAGCAGATGTCTTTGACTGGGTGTACAGAGCAGTTTTCGTTCACGACTAAATAATTTGCTGTAAACATCCCTAGCTCTGGAATATCGTCTTTCAATGAGTTCAGACACATGGGGTGTTGATCTTCGAGCAGACTAGAAGGACTATCAAATGACTTCCCTTTTTTCTTGTCAAGTTTCATAGAATGGCTGTCACACATTGAAAAATCGTTCGAACTTGAACTCTCAGGACAGGGATTCGGCCTTTTCTCTCCCACCATTTTCTGAAATGGTGCAAAAATTGTTAAGTTAATTTGAATAGTTACAAGTAATTGCATAGTCTGTACAAAACATTGATAAATCATGCAAAATTACCAAGGATATGAGTGACGCTTTTCGAATTGAGCTGTTTTGCACTGGGCCGTTTGCAAATATAGTCCCTTGTGAAGAATTCGAAATTTCGTCCAACTGAGCTATCGGAGGATTTGATTGGTTGTCTTGAGTAGGTGAATCAGTCTCCCGAGATTCGGACGAATTTATAACTCCATCCTCAAAATGTAATATGCTTTCTTGGCTTCCTGTGAACTAAATAACAAATCTTCTTTCAGTATCACAAAATATATTATAAGCAACGAACTATAAAAAATGTAGGAAAATGTTCCATGCATAGTCAATAAATTCATAGCCTGCCTTAACTCCAGCAAAACAGTGCCAGACAGTGAAAATAACAAATGACTAGTCGTGCTTTTAATTACAGAAACCGAAAACACCAAGATACGAATAAATTGTATTTACCCTTACAATGAATCCGTAGTATTTGAGAATATCCATTTTGCACATGGGACATGTTCTATGCTCCAGAAGCCATGGGTCTACACATCCTTTGTGGAATTCATGTCTAAGCACAACACAACATAATATTTATTACCTACTAGTAATTCTAAATTAGAAGGCTTATTTACGATTATTAGAACGTGCTTGCGTGACTCATCCACAACAAATTTGTCACATGCCTGCATGGAAGAGTCCGGAGGATATCTCCTGATCGATACATTTCCAAACACACTGCACATGTCTCTCCTTCACCAATTATTTCCTACAAAATAAATTTGAAGCCAAAAAAATGTTTAAAGGTCCTTATTATTTGCACAAGCCAATTTTAAAAAATAACTGAGAGTCAATAATTAAATTAAACACTACGAGTGGTAGTTGTAACATGCACATACAGTTAGGTAAACATATTTACATTACACCGACGGAGATAAATGCTATGTATTGATTGTATGTTTTACCTTATCGGTGATTTTGACGTTTCTTATTGGAATTTTGGCTAATGCTTTCTTTGCAGCGTTGCATAATCGTTGCTGTAAAGTTGATACAAACAAAACAGCAATTCTATTAATACCAACACTAAACAGCATCGCTTCACAGTAAAATAATAAATGATATTGATAAATGATATATGAAGTATGAAGTAGCGATATTTTCGACTTACAGCAAGTCTGTCTTTAGCATGAAGATAGCGAAACCTTTGAACATAATAGAACACCAACCAGGCCAGAGAAATAATCATTAATACGATGAAAGAAATCGATACGAACAGCACAGATGTCCTGTAAAGTAAAAATTATTCTCAATTCATTTGTATTAAGTTTTAAGATTTATGTTAAAAATTAAGTTACAATAATAAAATGATAATATGCATTCACCGACTCATACCTATTAATTCCATTATAAGGACGAGAACAGGATTTCCCAACTGTTATATACATATAAACTTTGATTCCCTGATCTGTCAAATTGGCAATTTCTTCTCCCTTGGATCTATAAGTTAGTAGACCAGGAATATCGCCTAAAACAATTCAAATGATTCTTTTAGGTATAGTTGATAGTTGTAAATGTGGACAATTTTTTTTTCAAAACCATACATCCGTTGCATGATTTACATGATTTGCACGTTAGAGTCATCTTTTCCAGTGTATCCTTTTCGTCGCTGTCATACACCACCATAGCAGAAGCATTGGACCTCAAAGCATTCTCTAACTTAGTGTCAAAGAAACAGCTGTAAATAAAATCACATATACTTGTTTAATGCTAGAATGTTATTGCAAATATTAATATTATACCATTACTGACAATATGTGTGAGTTTACAACACACTAAAATGAATGTATTCATATTATTTTTCTTTGTTAGTATGGAAATCTCTCTCACTTTCACTTTACAAATATTGAATGTTATTTAAAGTCATTTCAAAATTCTAATTATGGAGAAAGCTTATATGATAATATACTGCATACGGAAAAGGCTAATTAAAAGAGTGTACATAATATCTGTTTTTAATTTTTAAGAATAGCAAAACCATAGTAAGAGAAAACAATTTATGTTGTATACAAAAGTGTTCGTTTTAGACGTGTAAAGTTTTTCATTTTTAGTTCATGACGAATACAATGACACTGACAGTAAATTATTAACCTTCCGCGTTCAATAAGAGCAATCCATGGTTCCTTTGGTATTTCATTACTAAAAGGGTATTCGCATCCAAAATGATTAGTTTTCTGTGAATCCGCAGTCGGGATAGACTTGACATGCACCACCAAACCACGGGCTGGAATTACAGGCGGACCCGATCCATATTTTCCAGTCTGAAATAAGATGTAATGTTACGATATTATTAGGACATGTATATAGGCACAGCCTTGATGTTGATTAGTTGTATTAATGTAGGACGAAAAATGTTACCTCTGTTTTCTCAGTATGAAGATTCCCTCCAATGTAATATGTGAGATTAATGAAGGCATTGGTGCATTCGTTATCACGGAATTCTGGTCCTATGGAGACTTCCGACGCAAATGCCAAGATATTCAAATACGCCGAAAAAATAACTCCGAGGGTAATAATAACATTCCGTAAACTAGCCATTGTTCCCACAATAAACGTCAATTCTCTCAATTCCAAATGTTTAACGTTTTTCTTGTTTCAGCAAACTCTCAAAGAACTTGAGCTGAGTACTTTTCCTCCACTTAATTGCACTGTCGCTTATGTTTATTAAAATTTGTATTTGTATAGTTGTTGTAGAGGCAGTAGTGACCGATGTATCAATATACAAAGGTTACTTAAATAGCAAGGTACTGTAGATAAATGTACACTGAAAAGAATAATAATAGCACATTTATTAAATATTAAACACTAATAAATGCTTAATAATTATACAAATTTACTTGTAAAAATTTTAGTTCAGAAAATGTAGACGCACAAAAAATAAAAATGTTATATAAACATCAATCAACAAAAAATGCATAATTTTGATATAAATCATTTACCTGAAATGTTTACAAATGTATGTGACAGGAAAGTTTACTTTAAAACTGTCAAGTGTCAATTCTCAATGATTAGTGTTCCACATAATCGCACATCTGAAAATTTCAGAAAAGTATTCAATCTGTTAATAAATGACAAGTAGGTACTGCAGTTACTGTTCGAAAGTTCGAAAATGAATTCGTAATAATAATGGCAAGTATACATTGAATAGTAAAACGTAAATGGGGCGATGTGCCACACAATCTAATCATTACTTACACACACCTAGATCCTACCTACATAATACAAACGCCCACCTAGTTAATTTTTACACCCAATTTTTGGAATATACGACGTAAATACAGTTTCTCAACCCGATATGTATTATCCCGAATAATCCATTGCTCAGTACAATTTTAATGTCAAAACAACAAACAGATAATGAAGAAATAAAGATACATTTTGCGTCGAACATAATAAATAAAGAGCTTTGAACATTTTCTGGAATGTTTTCTCTAAAACGTTGAAAGCTGAGGTGGTTGCATGGAAATTGATATGAGCTTGGCTTTTGTACTATTTGCAGTTTCCAACCATAAAAAGATATAGTAGGTTTACGTATTTATCAAGATTATACAACAGCTATTTAAAATACAAATCATAAATGCATGTCGTTAGGGGCGATCCACATATGACGTATGCGATTTTTGGTCTTTTTTGGACCACTTCCCCCTAGTGTCTGTTACCGTCTGTTTTCTAATACCCCCTCTCCCTAATGACATCTGCGAATGTGATGGAAAACCTGAGATTTGTGACTGTTCTATCCAAAATCCATTTTTTGGCCCTTTTTTAAAAATATTTGCACCCCTGAAAATGGAATTATAGATACGACCATGATGTAAAGCAACTGTACAAATTCTGTTTTTATAACATTTTTAAAAGGTAAAATCGGAAACCGAAAAATATCCAAAACGATCATCAAAATTGACAAAATTTTCAGCCGAAATAATCGTTTGCTTTTTGCCTTCCACAATTTTCTTCAAGAGTATAGTAAAAGACAGAATTATCCATGACTTGGTTTCAAAATTCAAACTAACAATTATCACACGTAGAGAAAAAATTGAGCTAATTTGAGTAAAAATAAACATAAAATGCATCCATTTCGCGAATTTTCTATTTTTGTTAAATTTTATGGTAAAATAACCCCTTTTTGGGATTTTGAGACTTTTTTGACAATAATAAATATAATGACTCCGCAGACATCTTATCAGCAGCCACTTCCCCCTCCCTTCATATTCTGTCTCTGTATTTCAGGACCTTCTTCCCCCTAAATCGCAGACGTCATATGTGGATTGCCCCTTATCATTATTATGTTTTCATTTTCATTTTGATATTAATATAACATGCGGCAACAAACACAATCTTTATATTTAATCACACTGTAGGCATTAACCAAAAAATCTATAAATAAACAATAACAATTATGCTCACTTTATTTCTGTCCAGAGTCAATGAGATTCATTTTATTATTATGGTTATACCTTATTGTAAACCGAAAACAAAATGAGTGTAGGTATGAGAGTCACACAAACTTAAAAATAATCTATTTTATTGGATTGTAAACGAGATAATATGTCTAAATTGTTTACTTGATTCTATACTCGTTTTATCGGTATAGATAATGGAATTGGAACGCATGCATACATACAGTCAAGCGTTAACGATTATCGTATTACTAACTGATTACAGCTAAAAATAAAACGCAAGTACACTATATTGTCCTAAAATAGGTCAACTCGTCAGATGCATGTGGAATGTTGTGGCACATACTATGATTATATATAATTTATGTCAGAGACCATTGTCTCATCATATCTTTGCATTGTCTCAGCCATTTAAGATAGAGATGTGCATTGTGCTTAAAACAGAGTGTTAAGTGTAAAGTGTAAAGGATAAGAACACTTGGATTTAAGAATGGGTGTACGAAATAATAATCAAAAATATCAATGATAGGCCTACCTCACAAAAGAAAATATTACATGCTTTAACTTATTTTTTATCAATTATCATACTATGTCCTATGTCCATAATATGCTAACAATTCTGATTGCATAAAACATTCGTACATTCGGCGTATATTTTTAGAGCTCATAAAGAAATGATTCACTATATTTGGTTATTACCTACTTTAATAGAATAACTAGAAGTCCAATTCTTTCTCTCGTTACAGCTTTGTGGCTGCAAAAATTGATAAACTGTATATTATATAACGTTTGTAATGTTCGTGAACACTTGGGCTCTTAGTCACTGCAGAAGATTACGTACTAACTATCAAATTACCTGCACTTAAGAGTTAGCACTAATTACAGAATCTCACCATAGCACACCACCAATATAAGTTTTATAACAAGGGAAAATTCCTTTCGACATTGTTATCACTAGCACAATACACGCAAAATAGGGAAGTTAGAAGAACATAATTAATATTCTACATTATTTAGTCGACATTGTAGTTTTGGAATTAAAAATACTAGTTTCACCAATTTCAACAACACCATCCGGGTTTGAACTAAGTTTGTTTGCCTGAGTATATACCTATGACCTACAATCTAAGTATTTTTTTAAATCTCTAGGTAGGTATGTCATAGTTAAGTCATAATTGACCACTCTCTAACAATAGCAAGTACGAATAGAGGTGTAATCAATAATGCACCATGATTTTCAATGCCATGATTTTTGCTTTAAGTTAATGAATATAATATAATAGGTTGACTAGGTTAACTAGTACTATGACTATTATGTATATGATATTTTGCCTACATTATGTACAATTGTATTCTTGTTTCTTTGTCTTTAGGTGTTGCAGCTATTACATACAGCCAACAGCTCTAGTTGCTAGTAACTATAAATAAGATTATTATACAAGTCAGCCCCACCACTCGAATTCGCCCTTTGTCTCTGTATTATAATAATATACATTGCAATTCATGTATATTTATAGTAGTTGTATATTTATATAAGTTTGGTTTCAATAGTAAACACTCTTTGTATTATTCTAATATTGACTTAGTTGAATATGTACGAGAGCACGATCATTAACAATCAGCAATTAAAGCTCAACTGAAGTCCGTAAACCATGATTAGTTCTGCTGCATATAAAAGTACAATAAAGAAAAATAGTTTTGATGCATAAAATTGTCGTTACCTTTGTATTATGCATATTAGTATAACCGATTAACCTCCAATGTCAATGCTTCCACACTTATATACACACATGCTCAATCTGACTTCCAAGAACAAAAGGTAAAACTATTTTTTCTCAGGTTCAGAAAATAATTCCAAATTCAGAGAATGACTTGATGTACTTTCTAACACTTCACTCACTCTGGCCGGGATTCACTGCAAAATCAGATGTAAATTGTAAAAAGACTTTAATCGTGTACAAACATTGAGAATTTTTTGTTTACGTCGCTTTCTTGGTCGTTGATATATTTCAAAAATTGATACATTATCCATAAATACCAACAAGAATGAAAAATTGTCATTATGAGAAAAGTCAAATGGACTGCACTGTCAACTGTAATGTAAGAATTAGTTACTAACCAATAAAACTGAAAATTCCCTGCCTGATGTTATTTATTTTGTTAATGATTATGGTGTGATATTATAGACATAAAGACTTTAAAGACATAATCAATAATACACAATAATAATTATCACGAGAATTGTAGAACAATTTGTGTGAAAATTGTATATTTTCTGATTCACGTTATTGTGGTGTGGGGTGAGTGTCTATTTTCATACAGAGTAAATATTAAGTTGATATTTGTAATTAGACACAAAAAATGTTAGTTTGGTTTGTCATTTGTTGTTTGTTATTCAACACCAAGAAATAGTTCTGAGAGCACACAACTGAATTTGCTTGTAATATTATGAGCAATGACTAAATCTAAACTTTAAGCCTACAAATGATGAACACTGAAACACAAAGGCTTGAGTTAAAATGTGATTTAGAGTTAATATAGTTTTAATTGTCTATTGAATCTGTTCTGATGTCTGAGTTGAGCTGAACTTGAGAGATTGATAAAGGTTAAATTACGGTGTACAGTTGGATAATCGCTAACAGCCAACAGCTAATGGGCAATAATAACTAACTTGATAGAGGCAATTAGTAGCCAACATTTAAAGTTTCTTTGCGATGTAATAATTATTATTTATGTTTACCACCAAGAAAGTAACCTTATACAATACAGCTCCCACAAACTCAGAAAATACATTAGCGCGAAAATCCACATTTGATGCAATCCCTTACTAACTTACACATACATACAAACTGTGTGTGACTATCATTCTCCCTACACACTACTACATATCCTAACACCAACATTTTATGCAAAAAAATGTCTCATATCAAACCTAGGTTTATGTTTGTAATTGACTTTCCAGTTTGCCATTTGCAAAATATTTTATAGTCTTATAAGTAGAATAATATTATATCCTCGGCATTTAAATTTAGTCAATAAGAAAGTTTACGAAACACCAAATGTTTAGCATTTAACCTTTTTCTTGCATTTAATTTTTATTTGCTATAGTTTTACAGGTCTGTGGAAATCTGTTTCCTATTATGAATGATATAATATTATGCAGTACATTTGCACAGCTTCATGCTGTTTGTTGGCCTATAATAGTGTGATAACAGATTTCACAGATTATACAGGTTTAAATTGGTGGAATGGATCAAATGCATTTTATTATTGTACCTTTATACTCATAATATTATGTGAGATAAATGGAAACCATATGCCCTGGTAAACAAATAACCTTCTTGAGATGCTAAAAATAAATCAATGTATGAATCAGGAAGTTGCATGGAATTGGAAGTGTAAGGTGGTGGATTGTGGAAGGACTGTAAAAGAAAGCCAAAACCTTTTGTGTACTCAAATCAATGTGTTGTTTGTGAGTTGTGGAGTATGTTGATGGCAGATGGTATTTATAACAATCAGTGGTTGAATTCTATTGTAAGTATTGTAACACTAACCCAACATACCGAATCTACAAATTATTCATGTCATCTAACAACTGCAGTGCACTACTTTTACGGTCAATATAAAGAGACTTGCTACGTCATTCACGTAGGTTGGGAAAGTTATAGGGCATGAATCAACTTTAGTTTTCGGCATAGATATGTACACATTAGTAATGATGAGCATAAAAAATCATTTAGTACAAAATTACAAAAAGTACTTACCATAAGAGCGGTTGTTGTAAATATGAAGAGGTGGCTAGTAGGATTGATTTCTAGATTTCTTGCTTTTTAATTAACCTTAAATCTCCACCTTCAAAATATTGTTCTGTTACTAATGAGATTTTAACACTGGGGGACACAACACAACAAAACTTATTGTAACTCAATGAGCAATTACTAATACAGAATTATGCAAAGTCGAAGATGAGACGACGACAGCTTAAAATAGTGAGGTTTGTCTATGTTCCAGTTTAATAGTTTTTTTTTGATATTGTGGAAGTGATCAATACTCGATTGGTCACTGAGTCAAATACATTAAGCGATTAAATATTTGCACTACAAATCGGCAGATAATTTGCTGTACGATAACATTATTATTATTGTACTTACAAGATAAATTTACTTTCCGATAAGTCGGTTCTTTTGTGTTGTAATTGTAATGTAATGTAGGTACTTGTTATAATAGTGGTGGCAATGCTGCAAACACTTTTTCATGTAGGTACATGTATGTAATATTATGTAGAGACCTAAACAAAGATGACTCAACCTTAACTTACTGAGATTTTCCCTTTAAATATGAAATCCATAAACATTATTAAAATAGCTTTTTCCACAAGTAGAAAATGAGTATATTTTGTAAAGAAATTAATAGCTGTACAATACTTTGTAGATAAAGTGACGGAAATGTATGATTGAACGAAGTATAATAATATGGTAGCAGATGTTTGATCGATGCTACCAACCAACATGAGACTATAACTGTATCACCACTACAATCCAACTATTTATTTATTCCCATTTGATATGTACTCGTATTTTATTTCTGTCTTAATATTTAACGATTTGAAATTGCAAATGACGTTATGTTTTCTGTATTATTGGCTTAACACTAGCAATGAGAAATTGCAATAGTAATAGTTAAAAAAATAGAATATTATGTTAATGCACTATACACAAAATTGTAATGGTTGATGGCAGATGTATGGTGCGTTCTATGTAAAATAATTGTTTAGATGAATATTTAGTAATAATTGTAAAGAAAGTACAAACAGGGAGTTGAGTGTCTTTTACAAAGCAAGGTGGACTGATTATTGGTCACCCTGATGGCAATTAGCAAATGACCACTTTTGAGAATGTGGACTAGATTTATAATATTTTATTTCGTCGTGCGTCGTGCACTGAACATTTGCAGAGTCAAGTTGAGTATGGCACCAGATTATAAATTACAATTTGCAATGTATTCAATTCACGGTTCTCTCTCTCTCTTTCTATACTGCCTTTCTCTCTCTGGATCCTTGACTTTCTTTATAACCTCTCTACTGTGTACAGTAGCTGTAACTACTCTAATAGTAAAACGACTGGTCAAAAATAACCGTACACGTTCAAGTAGACATTTGTAGCATACCTGAGTGAGAAAGCCCTTTAAACGGTAATTTCGGGAGGAAACCCCATAGAAACCAAGCAGCCCATGGCAAAACAACAAAATGTACGAGACAAAAGGATGTATCGTGAAATCAGCTATCCATTTAATTCCAGCGATATGGAGACTATAGTCAAGAATTCATATACTATAATATATAACACATTACAGCCTATATAATATTATATTACATACCAAGCTGTGTGCGAAGCGACTAGAGCCGTCACAATCTCAAAATTACACTACCCGTACTCGGCTACCTAACAATAAGTGCAACTAATAACACATTTGTAATGGGTGGGTGGAGTTACCCCTTTTATGTACTACTATTATTATGAGAAACTATCAATTATTAGAAATTATTAGAAAAGAAGTTTAAGGATATTTAGTTAATTGAACTTTTTGTGTTCTCTCAATCGGTATATATAGCCATTTTCGACCTCGCTAAACACAAATCACTTCGTTGTTAAGCTTTAACAATAAAAAAATCTTGTCAAAAGTTTATTTTCTTGGAACTCATGAAATTTGGTATTTCAGTTGTATGTGGAACTACCCTCCACTTACCTTTATAGAAATGTAGTGATTTAGCAGCTCTATACTAATCAAATTTTCATGAATACAACTTTAAGCCTGTATATATGCTCATTTATGCATTATACTACACAGTTTTTAAAATTGATACCTGACATGATACGCTATCATACAATATTTCATTTTACTCAAACGGATTATTTAAACTAATATTTAGTAAATATAAAGACACTTCCCTTCCGGTTCTAAACCATACCAGAGGGCCAGCTTGACGACTCTTGTATCTAGTATCCATATTATTGTACTCTGATACGGACATAAAATATAAGAATAGTAGTATATACTTAAGAGGGGCTGTTACGAACCGTCTATCCCTGTCAAAGCATCAGATGAAAGATAGTTTAGAATAAATAATGAATCAGGAGCATGAATATTTATTATTCAATAGTTCATTCCTTAGTAAGTATTGCTAACTAGTTTGAATCCAGCTATGTAAAGTAATTACAATTATGGTCGTATCTAGGATTCCATTTCGGGGGATGCAAATAATTAAAATATACCAAAAAACAGCTTTGTGGCCAAAAGCGCCAGAAATATCTAATATACATTTCAAAATTTTGAATGGGGCTAATTGCCTTCTTTGCCTCTTCCTAAATACAAACTTGATTACAATAAATTTCGATTTGACTTTAGACCAACTAACAATGCTAACCTTCAGCTGCCGCAATGGCCTACATTTTAAATAAAGCAATTAATCAGGATGAATTAATTCCCTACGCCGTTTTCAATGTCAAATGTTTTATTTGCCCACATAAATGTTTGCATGATTTTTTATTTATACTCCAAATATTTAAACTCTTAAAATACACACCAGAATATGTATTTACATATTTAGCTGTTTATTTAGTTTTCTATTGTGGAAAACGTCAATTTTGAATATTGTTTCGAGGCATACATCATTGCAATTCTCATTCAACTGTGTTTAATGACGAATGGTTGTAAGCAATGCAGATCGATTTTGCAATTTAGGTAGCATTGAATACGCCAAACATGATATGAGCTATAATTCTCTGTAGAACTTTGGTGTGAAGCTGAGTACGGGAATGCACTGGTTGTCGTATGTACATACTGCCGAGATAAAAACATTTAGACATGCCAACAACATAACCTTTCCCCATAACCTTATATGTGTATTCATATAGGTATGCGTGTATGATTCGTGTTCGTAGAGTGCTACAGATATGTGTTGGCAATGACGTTTTACCCGTACTTTTCTCTTCTCCAGTTTCCAAGTACTTTACGTACGCAATGAGCCCGAGAGAATTTGCAGGGTTTTCTCCCTCCACTCTTTCACTCCACACTCCCTGACCATGTCTCAAGCTCAACTCAACACTGCGCTCTTTGCGGGACGGAGTTAGCCCTTGGCCGACTTCACCGACGCTTCTGCCTCTGCGTCGCTTTCACTCAATCCCATTTGCTCCACTCCAATCATTCTCTCCACACATTCCGAATTATCCGAATCCACACTTCTGCATGCAATTGTTCATGTTTATTTTATATGTTATGGTATTGCAACATAGAATTCTCCAGAATCACTTTGTACAAAAACTCCCATCTCCGTAGTATTATTTTACTACTCACATTATACACAAGACCAAGGTGGAAATTACGGTCCAGATGCTAGATGCAAATTAAAAATATTAACTCAATTCATTTGGAACATGCATCATTTTTGGTATATATATCGGGATAGTCTTTCCCTGGATACTTGCATGGCTTTCATTGGCAGAACATAAACCTGAGAGTTCAACATAGCGTATGCATTAGCAAGTGTCTCTTCTGGTTTGACAGCATTACGCTGGTAATAGCGTTATCGGTTGTCGTCTTAATGAACATTAATGCAATTAAGAATTTCCTCGTGTCTCTAAGACTCACGTGTAATGTTCCATGATATGACAAATATGTCCTCTAAAGCTTATTAGATTTACACAGGCCACATCAACACCGTTGTAATGTAAATATATTTTAGAATTTATGCATATAACGTCACCTTAATTCCCTCTTGTCGTAACTAATATTACTACTGCCGAACAGATTGTCGTAACTAATTTATATAAATCTACGCACTTTGTAGTAACTCCTACTCCTTATACATTAAGTTACTACAAAATGCGAAACTGCTATATAAATTAGTTACTACAATTTGTGTTTCTCTATGCATATTAGTTACGACAAGAGGGAATTAAGGTGACGATAAGTAGCAGAATGAGGAATAGACAATAATATAATTATGTGTATTTTTATTACCAAATAAACCATTCAAAACGGATATAAGTAAGTATCGGAGAGCGTACCTAACGAACACACAGACAGCGAACGAAGTCACAGACAGACCGCGAACATACATATATACAGATAGACAGACAGAAGAATGAAATTGAAAACCATAAAGCATCTCCTATACTCAATAATCTGTTAAAAAACCGAGTAAATGAGTATTGGCATGATTTGAAAAAAAAAACTGTTTTGGTGTTTTTAAAACAAATTGTCAAAATGGATAGACACATCAGTTGTCTACTACTTGGCTAGCTATAGGTACTTCATTTTTTCAACAGTTTATTAAGGTGTAATTAGAGTACAAGATTCTGACTGTGATTCAGACTTAGATTCAGATTATCGTATCTAGAGTATCAGATTCTAAATGTGATTATGATTTTCTGATTATGAAATACATTCAGATTTAGATGTCGATTTATAGTCAAAAGTGTGATTCTGACTAAGATTCAGATTTAGAGGATACTCGGATTCAGATTTTGATGAAATCATTTATACTACAGGATTCAGACTATGATTCAGATTATGATTCAGATTATAACGAGTTGACTTCTAGTCAACTTTTGTATAATCATAATCCGACGACATTAAGACAAGACTTCATTCAAGTAATCCCAACAAAATATCACACGATATACAGTATTTCTGTAAATCTCGCAGTATTTTGACAAGTTGATAATGGGTTGTTTAAAATCTTAATCAGAATCTTAAGATTTTCATTCGCGTTTATAGTTTTTTAGAGAAATAGGTGCCATTCTGATTCAGATCGGTTTGATTAAGAATCTGGTTAAACTTTTGTGTTTATACTCCGATCGTAATGCTAATCATAATCATAATCTTATAATCATAATGTTAAATCTAACACCTTTAAAGTTAAACTGTTTTGACATATTTATATTCGAAATGATTTTTTCTAAGACCTTTGATTCACAAAATGTTATGATAGATTAATAATATTTAAAATTTTACGGCTACTGTATTGAGTATTTGATTTTCCAAAAGTTTATTAGTTTCGTGAGTTGCTTTTAATTGTAATGTGCAATTGAATCAGAGCTAAGGAAGACATGGAAACACTATTGAAGTTCAAATTTGGCTGGTTTAAGCAATACATGCTAATAGTATTATGTGTCTTATATTATGCAATTAGTATTAGCACATTATAGAAAGGAAAATATTCGCTCTAATATTATTTATTATATTTCATTGTTTTTCACAAAATGTCAATAATATCTAGTGTAAGCTACCAAAGTTTAGGGGCTGCCCGGGCAACCTGCGCAACCCCCCTCCCTACGCGCCTGAATTGACCAGGCTCCTGATATGCATAACAGAGTAACACCAAACTATACAAAAACGATTATACAATCAATAGCATTATTTCTCGTTTCTTTTTCTTCCCAATCGCATCGTTGCTTTCATGTGCTCTTTTTGTCGTGAGAAATGAATTAATCGAGTTTAACAACATTCAACTACAGAAAAAATAAATAGAGAGTAAAATAAAAATAATAATTATTGTTAACATTGTACCATATTATATGTATGATTCATTTAAAATGACTACATATGGTTTACAAACTGTTAATTAGAACTTAGAATTATAAAGTTTTTAGAATGCTTCCTCTGAAACTACCATCAATTTTTTATAATAAACTTATAGGTGTATTATGACTCCGGATTATCCTGATACGAGAGATTGGGAATTGCGCCATTTGCGCCCTAGTAACTCAAAATAAAAATAAATGAATACTATAAACCATATTAAAACGAATTTTCATATATTTTGACCTTCAGTGACCTGCAGCAGTCAAACTACACTATAATTTTTTTTCCAATCCTACTCAACGTTGATCCTGAGGTCATAAGGGACTCGTATTTTGAAATCGGGCGGAATCGAACAGGAAGGCCTATCACCATGCATTGTCTACGTTGTCATAGCTTTTCCTCATAAATTGAAGTATTTTGTTTTTGGCGCCCTTGGCTCCAAGTCGATAGAGGTCTAATGGGGCCCCTTATGGTGGGCGCTACGGGCACCCAGCGGGGTTTAGGGTGACCTATTGCCGACCAGAGGTTGAAGGCGCCCGGGTTTATAACCCCCAAACCATGCATAAATCAGAGCGCTTTTGCATTGAATTAAATTAGTGTTATTAAAATTTAAAATTGTGTCAAAGGCTTCAGTTTCATAGAACTTATTACTCACTAGAAAAAAGTAGGTGATGCGTTTTCTTGAGTGTTGAGTAGTAACAATATTGCTTACGTAGTTACTAGCGGTGACAACGAGTCAACGAGCCTAGCCGGATTTTTTATACACGTTTTCCAGTTCGAGCTGTGTTCGAGCCGAGCCTCAATAGGCTCGACCGTTGATATCAAAACTAAATGATTTTGGGTGAAAAATATGATAACTTAAATTAGATATGAGATTAAGAACTAGCATAAAATATTTCAGTCCAGTTTGAGTTCAATTGAAATGATTTTTTCCTATTATGTTGAGTTCGAGCCGATTTCGAGCCGCAAATGTTGGAGCCAAGTTTGATCCAATTTCGAGTCTAGTTTGAGCCGAAAATTTTCGAGCCGAGTTCGAGTCGAACCTGAAAAAATCTGTTCGTTATTGATGTGAATATCAAGTAAGCTTAATCGTAACTTTAGATTCACAGCATGTACTATATTACCTGGGTTTGGGTAATCAATTTTGAGATTTTGACTAATGAATTTTAAACCTCAATAAATTCCAAACCGGGCAATTTCGGGTAATTCGGTCAACTGGGTGTGATTGGTGGGACAGCACATGCATTAAAAATCTCGGTGATCTTGTGATCTTGGTGATGAATCCCATGTATATTAGTGCATGGATTTAATTCCGCTTTATATGCAATAATGCCTGCCGTAACTAGGTTGTCTCGGCCCGGAGGAAATTTAACGATTTTATTTTGCCCCGGCCCTTTATTTATATAATGATTTACCCCACTACTTGCATGCATAGGCGTAGCCAGGATTTGGTTTCGGGGGGAACTTAAAACATGAGGTATAAATGTGCTGATTTCCAAAATCGCTTATGCGAGTGATAATTTTTGTCGCATTAATATAAAAGTGCCTTTTATTCATCTCAATTCCTGCGATTGCGTCAGCAAATTTTTTAGAGATGCTGGGAAATGTTTAAATAGACAACCAATAATATTTCCACAAACAAGTTTTCTATAGCCTGTTGATGTGGGCCCTGACACATCCGATATTACAGAAGACTTTTTGAGTTTCATTTGCAATTGATAGCACGACAGTAGAAGCCTTCTGCGAACAATAAGTTGACATTAGCCAAATTAAATTGGAATATTGATTTTATTTCTGATTTTTGCTGGACAATAATTTTGACTTTTTTGGTCGGGCAACTCCCAAAATTTAATCCTAGCTACGCCCCTGCTCCTATGAATAGTGGTTTTAGCTTTTTATTTTATCTCAGTATTAACTCAGGTTAGTTTAGCTAACGGTCAATATTGTCAAATTATAGTTATTATTAATTATTGATTTGACTACATTAAATTGTCAAAACTGAATCAGGAATGCACAGCTTTGAGACTATTTGCAATTTATCATTATCATGGTACTTTCCGACAAACAATGGCATATTTATGTATAATATCCCGTCCTGCAACGGGTGCAACGTAACAAGTGAAGACAACCGTCTCGTCGTCTTTAGTCAGTTTAACAGCCTTAAAGACCGTACACAACAGAATATGAATGTAATACAACACCCATATACACATTCGGCGTCTGCTTATCTTTCATTCTATGTACATGCAAACACAATTGCCAATAAAATATTATTTGTAATTGTAAATGCAATTCTAGGCATTATTTTCCCTTGCGAGATCGAACTTATTCATATTATTTGTCATATATGTTTTAAGCGTTTTGAGCCTCTGTGTGTACATAAATCATAACATTGGTGTAAGAATCTTAATCAGGTAAATAATTTTCAATTGCAATATATTTGAATTATTTTTAATGTGTGTTTACTGCTGTATGCACTGGCGTAGACAGGAGGGGGGCAATTGCCCCCGCCCCCGAAATCTGGAAAAAATAGGTTTCCCAGCTAACACATTCGTAGGGAGTAGTTACCTAGTAACTACGTTTAGTACGCGCATTCTACGTAGGGATAGGGAAGTTTGTTTAAAATGCAAATATCATACAAACTCAGATGGAAAACGCGGCCTCAGCATAACCATACTAGATTGGTTATAAGTGGCTACTTTTTCGTAGAATATTAGCGATAACACTTACAGCTTCGATGCATTCAAGCATACCTGCACATTTGCTGCATGGACCATGCATAATCGAAGCATCTTTTTTGTTGAACCGTTAGAATATTCTATGCTGTCTATTCAGTCTTGCAGCTACCTTTGAATTATTTTCAAAACTGATATTATTATAATTATTATTTTACCTATTGATTTAATAACTTATTTTTTGTTACAATATTGCGTGAAATCATATCTATTGCTGATTTCGTTCTCGTTCGAGTGATTAGTACATCACCATCTATTTAGGATTACCAAAATAGGAAATCATTGTTCTATACGATTTACACTTGTGTAGATCGTCGAAAGCATATCAAAATTTTTGGGTAAGTGTATTGCATTATATTTATTTATAATATCAAAATCATTTATGTATTTAGACTTTGCGGTGAATAAAAAAGGAATTAAATGTAATATTGTTACTAACAAATTAATTTATAGATTTATTCTCTATCATTCGATGCATTCCGAAATGGCCACTATGGCGCAGGTTGTTAGTAGGGAGTGAGAAGCTACGCAATCAGAGAAGTGCGTAAGTTCTAGGTAGATTTTTTGCGACATACAAAGTAGCTTAGTCGCCTTGACATAGCCTAGTTCTACGAAGTGTCTTCGTAGCTCATACGACCTACTTAGCATCCATCGCGCGCGTAGCTACTTTGAGTTGTGAAGCTGCGCAATACCTGCCGTGGAGTTACATGTGTTAGCTGGGTTGTTTGCCTTAAAAGGGCAAAAAATCGCGAAATTTTTCGCGCTACGCGCGAATTTTGTGTACTTTATGGTCATTTTTGCCCAAATTTGCTCAAATTTTTCGCGCTCCGCGCGAAAATGAGTACATCTATACCTCATGTTTTGAGTTTGCCCCCCCCCGAAACCAAATCCTGGCTACGCCCCTGGCTGTATGTATTTGGCTTATTGAACACAACACAAAAATTAAGTTTTGCACATTGAATCTTTTATAATTAATGAAGTTAAATAAAACTGTTCTAAACAGTCTTGTCTTCATCTTTGTTCCCTCTCTGTGTGATTTGCACGATTTGAAAATTGAATGCCTGTTTTCATGGTCGTATCCAGAAATCGATTTCGGGGAGTGGGGCAAACTCCAAACATAAAACACATAACATATGTACCAATAATCGTGCGTAGCGCGAATTTTTTAGCAAATTTAGGCCAAAATCAACCTAAAATGCACCATATTCGCGCTTAGCGCGAAAAATTTCTCCAATTTGCTAAATTGTTTCGTGCTACAAGTGAATTTGATGCACTTTATTTTTAATTTTGATCCTTTTCTCAATTCGCGCTGCGCATGAAAAATATATATAACCCAGGTTTGCTCAAGCCCCCCCCCCCAAATGTGTTACTGGATGCGCCCCTTCATGTACTTAAATATTAAATTGAGCAATGTACTTTGAACTTCATTTATTGTTGTTTCTTAATTAATATATAAATCCTGTCTCACAAAAATACTCATCGAATGCCATAATGGAATAAATACCTAGGTAAGCTTTTCATTATGATGGTGTGTCGCTTTATAAATAGACATTATGTGTATACTGTATAATTATTTTCATTATGTAGTAAAGCAATTGTAGAGAGGCACAAATCATACAATAAATACTTCTAGCAAAAGTTAGAATCGAAATTGATTAAATATTATTGATTGCATCCACCGGATGATCAAAAAAATTATTACAACAAAATGTCATGTATGATTAGTTTGTAAAAATTACGAAGCAAACATGTAATTTAGTTGTGTAGGACCACAACAGTATTATCAAATAAAAAAAACAAATAACACAAAAACAAAACTTAATTGAGATAATATGCCGGAACAATAAAATAAAGCTTGACAAACAAATAATAGAAAAGCAATATGGATTATTCAAAATTTTATTAAATTGTGAAAGACATGGATGTGGACATTTAATTAAAGTAAGTAATGAGATCAAAATGAATAGGAACATAATAACTCTAATGTTGAACGCGTAAGATCACTGGAAAACAGACACATTGTACTGATTTATAAGCACTTGAAATAAAATTGAACTATTGAACTATTGCAACTCATATGGTGAGGATTACACAGCTTCCATGGGATGAGTTGGCAGATCTTCTTCTTCTTCAGTTGTTACTTTTCTTTCATCCACGTTTGTCGCCAGCTCCACTTCTGAGACAATTTGGGAAGAATCTGATGATTGTACGACAGAGAATGCAGTTGTCTGATCACACTGTATTAGATGTTCGGCTAAAAAAATCATTTGAAAACTTAAATGTTAGTAACTTCAGAATTAAACAAGCCGAAGCTATTGAAACATTATTTAAGATTATTAAATAACTAAAATATTTTTAATTATTTAAGAATTATATAAGCGTAACTCAATAAAAACATTGTTAATAATATAATAATTGAATTAAGACACGCCATTTAAAACGACTTTTTAATAATGTAAGATTTAAATTAGCATACGTCAATAAAAATTATTTTAGCTGAAACTATAAAAAAATACCCAAAAGATAAGAATTTGCCGACGAGAAATTACAAAGACAATGTAAGGGCACTGGAAGAAGTTGAGCTGCTTTCAATTTTAAGCCTAGCGATGTAGTTGCTATCTTGGTCAATGGGAGTGGCAATAAAAGTGTTGAGAGAATCCCCTTTGGGTGAATGGTTGGCAACTTTGGGCTTTTTGGCGGGTGGCGGAAGAACGTATTTGTCCTTTGGAACACTAGGAGGTTTCGGCATGTAGCATTGTACATCTAGCTCAGTAATTTTGTATCTTTCAAAATCTATAAATTCAATGAAAATAGTTTTCATTTCATTTCTTTCACTGCACAAATATATCAAGTTATTGTTCGTATAAAAAAATTAACCAACTTACCACCGCCTTTCTGGCTATGGTGAGCTTTGTCAACGGTAATGTGACTCCAGTATTCATTGTCGGTAGGGAAAAACAGAGTACATTGAGGACATCTTTTGTTCCGGCGCAAATTATGATTCTGAAATAATTTTAACAATTAAAATTACCTGACTGCAATTTTATTGAAGTAAAAAATATCTTTAGCCAGTTTTGACATTATTGCAGCAAAGATAATCACCTGAAAATGTACTATAACTTGCTTGACGCAGTTAAGTGTACGAACCTTCAACGTTTTCAGACACAGCGGACAAACAACATGCTCAGATCGATCGTGAACCTTTATAAAAAATGATTTCAAGGTTAACTTCAAAATTCAACACTAATCATAAGTCATAGTAAAAAATTAGTATAGTTACAAAAAAATATAAAAATTAATAGAATTTTGAAAATAAATGAATTGTAAAAATATTGATACAATAAAAAAATCAGCATGTTGTTCACAACCTTATTGAAATGATCGATCGTGTCCGTATGAAAAGAAGTACGATAATTACATAATTCGCAGATGTACGGAGTTTCAACCTCTTCGTGGTTCTCCCACATATGAATGATCCATGCTTCTTCGCTCACAAATTTTTCTTGACAAATCCTACAAGAGTAAGGCGAAGTTTTCATGGTGTGAACCTAAACCATCAGAAATAAACCTTATCAGCCAGTACAAAACAAAAATAATTTACCAGTCATTCTCCAGTCAATATCGGTCAAAGCAAAAATAAATCAAATTGCGGTTCACTGTAAAATTCACTTACTTCTTTGACATGAGAAGTCAAACTCATTTTGGTGCAAAAATCTTTCAAGCAATATTCACAAGTGTTCTGTGGTATGACCCGACTTCTAGGTTGCATAACATGTCTAAACATGTGGGGCATAATTTCCTTACTTGTCAACAATTGCTTCATGCAAATTGGGCACTAAAAATCAAACAAAATAATATTTTTACTTCTTTACGCATAAGTATTGCGAATATTATGTACAAATTGTAAGTTGTGATTCTAGAACGAACCATTTCCACATAAAGTTTGTTGGACTGGATATTTATAAATATAATATACACCAGCTAATACATCTAATACTTTAGCGAAAAATGTAAATTATCTATAGTTTGAATCAAAACTGTCCAATTTTCATTATGCAAATTGGACCTCTTAATTACAAGCCCAAATAAATAAAAACTAAAATAAAAATGCCAAGTGGTTTACAAACCTCTGGATTAGTTGATAGTTGTCGGACAAAAAGAATACTAACAATGCTTTGAAAAAACATTACTAGGAACTTACTTTTAAATGACCTTCATAGGGGGCAAGTACAATATCACGTTTGCCTCCAGTTTTTGCATAATAATAATTTTGTAAGGCATAACTTTTCGGCTCCACAGTCAAAAACGGAGTTAGGTCCATGCTGAATGATCTCATCAACCCAAAAGTACTCCTGGTAAATTGAGAAACCTGAGGAATTACGGTACGCAGTTTAGGAGTGGTATTAGAATTATTGCCATTTGAAGAACAGGATGCTACTGCCACAACTTTTCCGCTTCGGTTTTTACCCTTTGGAGCCTCTTGAATACTTAACAATGATATATTATTTCCGCTGTCAGTAATGCTAGAAGCTAGCAAATCAATTCCTTGGGGCCAATTACGACTGTACGACCAATCCCCAAACGGATCCGAAGAAATTTTGTTGAGACGACTAATTAAAGTTTCGCCTGAAAAATAAAACACTCCACAGATTAAATATTTTGAACACATGACAAAGTGTTTAAATAGGCAATCCTTTTATTAGAGTATAGAGTTAATTAATATCACTAACGCAAGGAGAACATGCTTTAATACAAGCTAATTTTATTTGTGTACTTTTCCAAAAGATTTAATTTTAACAAAATTTCGATTACCAGTGTTCCATGTAGTCATTTCTACCAAATGATTCAAGATATTTTCAAATGCTTTAGAAGCATAGCTTCCCCATATTTCTCTCCAGGATAATTCATCGAGAAATTGTTGGATCAAACTTTTACTTAAAACACAAAGCGTGCTCTGAAATGAAAAAACGCAAGGTTGAATAGTTATAGTGTTTAAAATTACAAATGCAAAAAACAGTTTAAAAGCTAAACATTAGTTTTTAGTTGTGTTGTTTCATTTTAGTTAGTATACGTTGTAATATTCTATGTTACTTTATACCAGAAACATTTTACGAATGACTTGCTGTAAATAATTCATGATGTTTATGTTGGTTGGAGTTCTTTGTTTCGGAGCAGGGTGGGAAACTGACGCCTCAGATTGTTGAACATTTTTGAATCCCATTTCTTCTAATAAATTCTTGAAACCAAATGATTAATTGGTAATATCATGGATTTTATAAAAATAATACAGATCGTTTATTTCAACTATGAGAGCTACCTTATTAATTGAGTTGTCGATAAGAATTATGCTGGATTTGTCAACCCAGTGATTAAGCGTCCAACGAAGCTGATGTATTCGTGAATGTGAATCTTGACTAAACTGTATGAAAAGAAATAATAAAAGATATAGTATTAGCGTGACAATGACAAACCCATACTGTACATTTGGCATTGATGTCCAAGCCCCAACCCAAGTAGATGTATTCAATCCCAAGCCAGTAATTTTTTTCGACTACCAATAGAAAAAATATACGTACCATTTCGTTTTGAGGATTAATTACTCTCAACCGTATAATTTTGGAAGATGGATCAAACACTCCCAATATTTCCACATTTTCGGTCTTCGGTCCTTTTTGTGACTAATTGATAAGTGAAAAAATGATCAAAATAGAATATAGTTGTAGATTTAAAGGAAACTAACAAGGGACAGTAGGGAGTGGGGACATGGAACCCGCCGTTTTCATGATTTGTAAATACGATGCTTAGGGCATGCTAACCTCGCATGCAAAACTTGAACTGCCCATAAACGGGTCTCCATTGCATAGGTGCGACTTATGGCTGCCCATCCCAACCCAACCCAACCAAGAGCTGGGGAAAACTGTGACATCCCAGCCAGC